>PVJA010015865.1:34374-44670 GCA_004027025.1 Myocastor coypus | reverse complement strand
AAAAAAAAAGAGGGGGGGGGGGGGGGGGGGGGGAAAGGGAAGGCAGGCCAAGGATCCTGACCCAGCAGGCTCAGCTCCCAGCGGTGGGGTTTGGGCTGGGCTGGGACAGGAAGTTAGTCGCGGGAACGCAGAGGCGGGGCAGAGGGGCGCAGGGGCTTACCCGCGGCGGGTGCGCAGGCTCAGCTCCCAGCGGTGGGGTTTGGGCTTGATACAGAATTTCAAAAACAAGATAATAGAAAATTAATAATGGCTATTATATTGCATGTTGTTATCTTTAAAGTATTTCCTCGGATTACCAGGTATAGACATGCAAAATTGATCATACAATATAAGCATTGCATGCTTTCAATGAAGAGAAATTGGTAGTACAATTAACTTAGCTATCTTGTATATCTATACAGATCTTATTTTTCCCTTTCCTTTTTTACTATTCCCCTCTCCATGTGTTCTTTGCTTTGGAGCAGTTTCTGTTCCTTTCATTGTTTCTATTGTGCCTTTTGCATCTTAGTGACTCAGTTACTTACAGTAGGAAGATAATATGATGTTCATGAGTGAGATTCTAATTTATTTCACTAATGTATATGGTCTCTGGTTGCATCCATTTTTAAACCTCAGGACCTTGCACTTGCCAGGCAGGCACTTGTGACCCTGAGCTATCTTCCCAGACCCTTTTGTTTTGTTTTTTAATTAATTAAAAATTAAATATTTCAAAACAATTCAAATAATAAAAAGTTTTCATGATAGTAAAAAATTACTAATAAAAAATAATATAAATGCTGGAATGGCAAATACATGACCAGAACTTCTAACAATTTGGAGATAGGATATTGTACAAAGTTCTAGGATGTCATGAATGTAGACAGTGACTATGATGCTTATTGGTGGCCAGGTGTCACTTGAGAGACTGAGATACTGCTATTTCCTTGCTATTCACCTTGTAGATCCGGCCACAATCATGACCCATAGGGTGCAGGAGGAGTCTGTTTGTAGAGTATGCTAATGTAAATATTTTGTTGCTGTATACAAAAGAATATTTGAAAGACTGCTTTTGTAGGCCTCTTTTTCTTCTGTGTTTAACTATTTGCCCTTCTTGGTGAGTTCTTTCTATTATCCTTCATGGAACTGTGGTCATTTTGATCCTTCTCTAGAATATCTTTTAGTAAACTGTGCAGAGTTGGCTTTGTCATCATAAAATACTTTAGTTGGTTTTTATGGTGGAAGTATTTCACTTCTCCATTGAACTTGAAAGAGAGTTTTGCAAGGTATAGCAGTTTGGGCTGTAATTTGTTTTCTTGCAAGACTTGAAGTACTTTGCTCCACTCTGTTCTTGACTCGTGGTTTATGAAGAGAAATCTGCTGTTATTCTGATGGGTTTCCCTTTTAATATGATCTGTTTCTTTTCTCTAGTAGTTTTAGTATACTATTCCTGTGCTGAATTTCTGGGATCTTGATTATTGTATGTCTGTGTGTGTTAATTGGGTTGATTTCATTTGGAGTTCTATATGTTTTGGTTACTGAACTTCAGATTATTTCTCCATATTTGGGAAGTTTTCTGCAATTACTTCTGCCCATATTCTTTTTATGTCATTTGCGTTGACTCTTTCTTTCTCATTGATGCCTATTAGTCTCACATTGTTCATCTTTGTATTGTCTTGCAAATGTTGTATTCATTTTTTCCTTCATCCTAGTTGTTTTTAAGAGATCTTTTCTTATCTTTTCATTAGCTGCAATGGTGTTTCTAAGGTCTTAAAGTCTATTTTCACTTTCATTGAAATGGTTTTGCCAGCTTGTGATTGAGGTGTTAATTTCCTGTATAGCACTTTGAATTTGCTTCGTACATTCTATTTCTTTCTTAAATTTCTGATTCAAGGATTTGATCATTTTTCTATTCTCCTATGTTTTTTTATCAGTGTCTTCTTTAGGGGCATTTAGCAATTCTTTCACTATGGTTATCATTTCTTTTTTCATTTCAGAAATTATTTCTGATCTGATTTCCACTATACTCTTCTGCAATTATTTTACTTCAGATACTATTATTTCAGAGATTTCAAGTTTGTGGTTTCTAAGTTCTTCTATACTATTTTCTCCTTCATTTGTTCTGTATGGGCTTGGGGCCTGAGAATGCATTTTGCTCCTTCCCCTTGTCATTGTAGATAGCACTGTCTTCTTACCTTAGGGGTAGATCTTTGGATCACTTATTATCTTAGCCCCAGGTTTGGATCTACCAAGTTCAAACTCATCCAGTTGAGTGTGGCTTGGGTCTTGCTGTTCTTCTCCATTTCTTCCTGCTGCAGCCTTGGAGGTGAACCTGCTGTTCTACTCTGAGAAGATGTTCTGCTCCTGGATCAGCTGGGTGTGTCTTGCCTCTAGCTTCTCTGCAGGGAGTTCTGCCACATGGTTCCACACCAGACACACCAAGCCTGGGTTCTGGGTCAAATGAGGATCCAGTGGGCCCTAGATAGTCTCACTCATGGGGTGGGTTATAGCTCTTGGTCAAATGAGGGACAGGCAAGCTCCAGGCCTGTTAGGCCTGGGCTCTGGGTCAGATGAGGATCTGGTGTGCCCCAGGTTATCTCACTCACATGTTGGGCCTGGGTTCTTGGTGGAATCAATCCTGTTGACATTTTGCGACACACCTTAATTTTCCTTTTACATAACAAACCTTTTAATCAATCATTTCTATTTAATGCATAATTTCAATTAATTAGTCATCCTTGTATATCCTTGAGATATACAAGAAAAGTCTTATCATAATAAGTAATCTTTGTTTTATACTTTAGAAGATCTTTTCATCTAGAATCATGGATACACTATGAGATTAACACTAATGAATTACCATACACCTGTGAAAGCCTTTGCTTCATAATTTAGTGTTGCACCAATATCATTTTTTCTGACAAAACTTTGTCATTTTTTCTGAAAAACTTTATCTTTTAACCAATGACTAAATTATTGCATGTATCTTTCAAGGGACTATGGAGACTATTGGGGGTTCTTTATTAATGAATAAAGTTTGGCTACCCCTTGATCCACTAATTGATGTCCTGTTCAGTGATCTCTCCCCAATCTAATGATAATTTTTTAATCATCTAAAATTTTAATGACTAAAAGACTTCATATATAAGTGGATGTATCTTGAACATATACTCATATTTCAAGTGAAATAAACCAGGCCTACATATGCAAATATTGTATAGTCTCCCTAGTGTAAAGATTCAAAAGACTAAATAAATAAACAAACAAACAAATAAATTTTGGGTGGTACCAGGAATCGATCTCAGTACCTCGCATTTTCTGCATCCTCAACCCCTGTAATATTTATTTAGAGGAGTGATTTAAATACAAAATTCATTTGGAAGAGGAAAAAAAATTAATGTTTATTGAAAGTGTTAATGTTTAACTATTTGATCAGTCTTACATACTTATGTCTATTGATCTAAACTGATTTGATGATGAAATTTATATAATACACTATTAAAAGTAATAAAAAATAAATAAAAAAGAAAATATGTAATATAATCATTGTTAAATTTTTCTTGTTTTGAAAGTCTCTACTATATGTACTCTTACTTGTTACTGTTTTTTCTATCTTTGTTTCTGTTATTTTTACTGTTTAAAATAAAACTAAATCTATTTGAAAAATAATAAAAAAATAAAGTCCTTAAAATGTCAAAAAAATAAAAATAAATAAAGTCTGTATCCCAAAGCTCAAATAAAAAGAGGAACCGCTATTCACAGAATGACATACAAGCATACAAAAAAGTATTTAAAACACACAAATAAACATCTTCATAAAATTGGTATACACTAAAATAGTATTTGTCCAAATGGAAGTATAGTAACTCTATTGTAATTCTTTGAAATTTATAATTATAGATAGATTACTCAGGTTTTGTTATTTTTCTTTTTTTAAATTTTATTTATTTATTTATTTGTTTGTTTATTTATTTATTTATTTATTTTGCAGGACCAGGGTTCGAACTCATGACCTTGCACTTGCCAGGCAGGCCCTTGTGCCACAGAGCTATCTCCCCAGCCCTGTTTTTCAATTAGAAGAGATCTCTTACCTGAAAATTTTTGAAGGAGTAGAATGAAGTATCTATAATTAATATATATATTTTTATATTTATTTGTCTTAACTACTAGTAACTGTTATCTCAGTTCATTCTCTCTATTTTATCACATACTTCGACTTTAGTTTCATAGTTTCTCAGTTCCTTCAGTAGACCCCAGGTTGAATCTAGCTTCATTGTTATTAACTTCTCCAGATCCGGCTTCATGGCACAGCCTAATAGCACACTCTGGTACCCAAAGTGGTCATTCAGCATGTTCTGGAAAAACACAAGCATGTCTTCTACCCTAGCTTATCTTTTCTGGCTTTACCTGCTTAAATTATCTTTCCACTGCTGTATTTACATCTTTATAAAACTATAAAAATGTAGTAGCATATATTGACATGTGAAGTTGGAGGGATTGCTTCTCTTTTTCTTTTTGTAATTGAATTTTGTTCATACAGTGAGAAAACTGCATTTTATACTTTGGAAGAGGAAGCTGTCACATAGCCTCTCTTAAGGTAATATGACCTATCTGTGAAAACAAGCAAATTAATCTACCTTATATGAAGGATAGTGACAGTCAATAATACCAGAGAAAATGGCCCAAAATCTGGATTGAGCCAATTAATATTATCAAACACAGTCTACAAATCATGAAAGGTTTATCTGAACAGTTTGAGGTACAATATATTGTTTTGGTTGAACTGAATCAAATATGAAGAAGTTATCATAGTTTATACCCTTCTGAGGTTGCATTAGGTGACCACCATTTAAACAGTCAAGGGACTGTTTAAACTCCTTAGTTTTTAGATTGCACTCCAAACCTTTATATTTATTTGTAAAATAGCAAAACTTTTACTATACTAAATTTAAGACTATAAATCAGGCTTTTAACCTTATTAGGATTTAAAACAACTTTAATCTTTTAAAATATCTCCATTATTGTAAATCTTAGGACATATGATCTTTTTTAAATTTTTAATTAAAGCAAAGCTTTTTCATCTTTAGAATGGAAACAATCTTTTTAAGTTAATCACTTTATTTTTTTTAGTTTTAATTTTTATTGCTTTTAATAAGAGATAACAATATGAGAGTTTCAAAACATATTAGTAGTACGTTCGCAATAGATGAGACGCTGCATATTGCTGTCCTCACAAGTGTTACGACAAATTTTCTAATCAATATTGTTTCCGAAGGGGGCAGGAAGAAAAAAGAAGAGGAGAAGAAAAAGTTTTCTTCTCTTTGAAATAGGAGGAAGTAGTTGTATGTATAGTCCAATGTTTCATAATTGCAGTGGGTTACCAGTGAAATTGGCAATGTTGAAGGCTATTGGTTTAAGCCTCTTACAGATCATTGTACTAATCTAGCTATGTGTTTTATGCCTTGTAATTAAGCTTTTCTGTTGGATGATCAAGTGCAAGCCAAAGCAGGACCTGTCTAACAAAATTTTCATCATTTGTACTTTGTAGGGAAAATTAATCACTTTAAAGGGAAAATGTAAAGTCTCTTTTACGGTCAACTGTCACTTTGTTAAAATTAATTTTATTTTTTTTCCTTGAACCATCTTTTATTGGCAAGCAGGACAGGGCGTGGTCAAGGGTGCACCCTCATGGGTGCCCAGGGACAGCTCTCTGCAGGAGGACTGGGACCCAATGCCCCGATGTCAGCTGTTCAGAGGGCCTTGGGGCCAAGCAGATTGTTGAAGTGGTCATCCTGGCCCTCGGACAGGCTGTTTTAGGTCACGATGTCCCGCTCCAGCCACAACTTGATGCCCATGAGCTGCTGGAACTCCAGGTTCTGGTGCTCCGTATCTGCGCGCACATCACTCAGCTTGGCCTCCATGCTGCTGGTCAGTGCCTGAAACTTCCTCTGACTCCATCATGAACACTGTCTTTTCTTCCCCTCTAGCAGCTTTGAACATTTTTTGCTCTAAACATCCCTTCTCTCTATCTGGCCTTTGTTCCTGTATGCTGCTAGTATGTCCCTCATTTTCTATCTACAATTCCATACTGTAACCCTTCTACTATGAAACACCTCAACTCAGACAAATTCATTCCTGCAAACCCTTCTAACTTCTGCAGCTTGTGACAGATATCTGGGGCCCACTGAGCAAGATACGACTTTTTGGTTTTAAGGTCTCCTATAGGCAGCCTTGCCCAAGGAACATGAGGATAGCTTCCCTTGTAATGAGGCAGGAAACCCATAGAAGGCACAGCTCACCTGGGCTGCATGAGGTGGATATGGTTAAGGCCTTAGTATGTATCTCTATTGACAAAATCTGGTGGATCCCATTAAAAGGAACCAGAGAGGAATGAGAAAAAGGCTTACTTCTGAATAGACAGGGTAGAGGCCCAGTAGAGGGTGGGCACTGGGGATGGCCTTCAACCTCACAACTGTGATTAGAGATGGAAAAGTTTATCTGGTGTATTGTGGTAAAATGGATGAGGATGCACCAGTATCGATAAGAAAGTGGATGGACTTATCCACAACCTAGATTCCTACCCAGGCTCTTCAGCTATTAGCAGGACCTCATCTGCCTCAGACCTACTGACCTTGAGCTGCTCGCTGTGGCCAGCAACCTCCCAGGTGAGCTCCTCAGACCTGTTGGTGAACTCAGGCCTTGATGTCCTTCCTCTTCTTGGCCATGACCTCATATTGGCTCCTAGTGTCACTCAGGATCTTGGTGAGGTCGGTGCCCTGGGCAGAATCCACCTCCACACTGACCTGGCTACCCCCTGGATTCACAGGGCAATGACTTCCTCCTCATGGTTCTTCTGCAGGTCGGAGAGTTCCTCCTTCAGGCCCTTACTCTGCACCTCCAGGTCAGTCCTGGCCAGGGTCAGCTCATGGAACACCTTGTGCAGCCCCTTGATGTCAGCCTCCACACTCAGATGCAGAGTCTGTTTTGTCTCAAACTTGGTCCAGAAGTCATCAGCCACCAGCGGGATGTTGTCGATCTGCAGGACAATCTTGGAGTTCTAAATGGTGGCTCCAAGAATTTTGTTGCGCAGGTCCTGAATGGTCTTATAGTAGCGGCTATAGTTGCCGGTTGGGCTGGGCCCCTGCTTCTGGTACCAGTCTCAGATTTTGAGCTCTAGGTCGTAGTCCACTGCCTCCAGAGCCCACATCTCTTCCAGGTAGGAGGCCAGGCGGTCATTCAGGTTCTGCGTGGTGACCTCCTTGCCACCCAGCCGCGAGTCCTGCCTGCCCATCCCATATGCAAAGCGACCTGTGAAGCCTCCCCCAAAACACGCCATGCTGGATGACATGAAGCCAGCGGAGTACACAGACGTGCCATGGCCTCTGGAGCTGCTGTGGATGCTGGGAGTGTGCTAGGCACCCCCTGGCCTGAGGCCCATGGAGCTGCCGCCTAAGCGCCCCGCCCCAGGATAGATGACTGAGGACTAGCGGTAGCTAAAGGAGGTCATGGCCAGGGGAGGACACGAGCAACCAAGAGGCAGCAACAAGAACAGAGCTGGACAGCAGGAGGAGTCTTAATTTTATTTTAAAGAGGAAAGAATAATAATAATGAGAGCAATTGTAATGGAGAGAGAACCATTCCATTTCCTGGTTTTTTGTTTTGTTTTGTTTTGTTTTGTTTTTTTGTCTTTTTGAGACAGGGTCTGGCTATGCAGTTGAGGCTGGTCCTGAGCTCACTTTTGTAGCCCAGGCTGGTCTCGAACTTGTACCGATCCTCCTGCCTCAGCCTCCCGAGTGCTGGGATTACAGGCGTGCGCCACCATGCCTGGCATTTTCCTGTTTTTCTGTGAGGTTGTTTTCTTTTTGTATCTCGTTCAGCAATCTAGCACCTTTATTAAAGCATTGCCTGGCCAGCTACCCACACTTGCATTTCAAAGGCTCTTTAAAATGTGTTGCGGTTTTTGGTTGGGTTTTTGTTTTGTTTTCGGTTACTGAGAATTGAACTCAGGACCATAGACTTGCCAAGCAGGTGCTTATGCGACTGAATTATCTCCTCAGCCTCCTTTAAAATATTTACCCTATAACTAATAGCTGTTTTAACGTAATATTTCCTTTTTAAATATTTATAATTTTTAAATTTTTGTCAAAGAAAAAGTTACCAATTAAGTGATGAGAATCTTGAGTAATTTAAACATAAGCAGCATTTTGAGTAGATTAGACCACAATCCTGATTTGCCTGAATAATCAGCAGTGATGACACTGTTAAACTCATCGTACATAAGCTCATGGTATATGTTGAATTTTATTGTATCACTGTAGGTCCTGTTCCTAAGGTAAGAAGTAGCAAATTAATAAGCTACAGTTTATCAGTTGCTAGGCTGTGTTTATGATATTGTTATTGCTACTTGTACTACTGAAAACAGGATTCCGCATATGCTTTAGTCAGTTTTTCTTCCTCATGTGACGCCACTGTGTTTGGGGTAACAAACATCACCATAGTCCAGCACAAACAAGTAAATATAGGTATAAACAAAAATAAGTTCTGAGACTAAAAAAAAAAATCACAAAAATGAAATACATGTCTGATGGATCTAAAGTAGACACAGACCAAAGAAAAATAGGTAAGCTTAGGAAAATGATAGAAGCCATGAATACCCAATGTAGGAAACCAGTGGATGCCATGAAACATGCCCAGTGTTGGTTACCCTTTCCTCATTGCTGGGACAAATACGCAGCACACAAAATGAAGGAAGAAAAGGCTTATTCAGCTCAGAGTTAGTGGAAATTTCAGTCCATACTAAGTTAGTTCCAAGACAGAGTGGCACGTGACGGAGGAAAACAGCAAAAGAGCAAGCGCAAAAGGGAGGAGTAGGAGCAACAATGGCAACAGAGAGCAAGCCTGTCTCCTTTATGCTGCATTCAAGCTCTCTGCCCCAGGCTGGGTGTGGTAGTTATACTCATAATCCCAATAACACACCCATAATCCCAGTAGCACTCACATCTATAATCCCAGTTGATGAGGAGTTAATCACAAACACTAGAAATCATCCCCATGACTGCATGAGGCTTCAAGTGCACAGCTACTTAAAAATCATAACAGACATCCAGGAGATTAAAATCTTCCACTGAACAGATACACAATAGGTTGAATGAAGGAAAAAATAGAATATCAGATCTATAAATATGATTGTGGTAAGTGACTGTAAAAAAAGATCGATATCTTTAAAAAAAATTGAAGGGATCATAAAAAATCAGTCCAATAGCTACAAGATGAAGGAAAGCACAACATAAAACTATTAAAGTTAATGAGAAAGCTAGAAATATTAAAATTTTATTTAAAAACTTCACAGAAATAATGGCAGAAATCTTCCAAAATATAGACAAAGAACTTGACATACAAACAAGTGAGACTTATGTAACTCTAATTAGTCATAACTGAAACAAATCCAAACAAGGCATATACTAATCAAGATCCTACAAATACAGCACAAGAACAAAAATATTAAAAGAGAAAACAAACAAATCACCAATAAAATAAAGTCTTTCAGAATCCCTTTGGACTTCTCAACACAAACCTCAAGTCAAGAACAGCTTGAGCAAAATATTTCAAGTCCTGAAAGAAAATAACTTTGTACCCAGATTGATATACCATGAAATACTGTCTTTCAATGTTAATGGACAAATAAGATATTTTCATAAGGAAAAACAAATGAAGAAATTCATGACCACTAAAACAGTTCCCAAAAATGTACTGAAGAATAATTTATAAAAATTTAAGGGAAGACAAAATTTGAAGAACACTGATAGAAATAATCACACAGGGAAAGCAATAAAATAAAAGGGAGATACAGGGTATCAACAACAGGGAGATAAAATGAAAAGGATAAGCCAGTGCATACCAATTATAACCATCAAGGTAAATGGTTCCAGCCACCCATCAAAAGAAACAGACTGGAAGAACTGAACAAGAACCAAAATCCAACAATATGCTGCATATAAGAAATACATTTGACTCTGAAAGAACTTCAAAAACTAAAAGCAAAGATAGAATACAGAGCCAGGCGTGGTGGCTCATGCCTGTAATCTCAGCACTCGGGAGGCTGAGGCAGGAGGATCGGTGCAAGTTCAAGACCAGCTTGGGCTACAACAGTGAGCTCAAGGCTAGCCTGAACTGCATAGCGAGACCCTGTCTCAAAAAGACAAAAAAAAAAAAAAAAAAAAAAAAAAAAAAAAAAAAAAAAAAAAAAAAAAAAAAAAAAAAAAAAAAAAAAAAAAAAAAAAAAAAAAAAAAAAAAAAAAAAAAAAAAAAAAAAAAAAAAAA
>PVJA010015865.1:0-32500 GCA_004027025.1 Myocastor coypus | reverse complement strand
ATTGCAAAAACTGTACCTAGAAGACATGTAAATTCTAAACAGTCTAATATCATTCAATGAAATTGAAAAGCTAATTTAAAACTTACCAACAAATAAAAGCCTATATCCTGATGGGTTCACTGCTAAAATATACCACTACTGATGAAACTATTTAATTAAATTAAAAGGGAAGCAATATTTCCAATGTCATTACTCAAGGAAGGTACTACCCTGATACAAAAACCAAAGAAGAACAAACAAAAAAGAACTATAGGCAAGTCTCTGTAATGAGCATACATTCAAGCATCCTCAATAAAATAATGGCTCTCTTGATTACTTTTCTCTCATTGCTGAGACAAAATACTCATGGCTCAAAATTAAAAGGAAAGGATTATTTAGCTCACAATTTGTAGAGGTTGTAGTCCATATTTGGCTGACTCCAAGGTACAGCAGTACATGAAAGAGGTACATGATGGTAGAAAACAGCAAAAGGAACAAGAGCAAAAAGGAAAGAATAGGAATAGAAAGCCTTTTTACCCCCTTTATACTGTATGCTGGCTACTAGGACAAGTGTACCACATGTACCCATAATCCCATGAATCAATTACAAACTCTACAACCCACCTCTATGACTGAATGAAGCTTTGGAGGGGCATCTACACACAATAATCAATGGCACAACAGAATTGTACATATCAGGATGATTATGCATTGTGACAAAATAGGATTCATCCCAGGGATACAGAGATGGTTCAGCATACACAGATCAATAAATACACTATATCAACAAAGGCAAATGCAAAATCATATGGTAATCCCAATAGATGCAGAGGCCATTTTGTGACCAGATGGAGACTGAGTGATTGTTGCTACATTGCTGACCTCGTGTAGCAGTCAACTTCATGTAGAACCTGGGAACAGGAAGTTCAGAATCAAACCTTCTCTCATCCCTCTTCTGGTTACAAATCTCTTGAAGAATAGAGACTTAGCTTCAGTGAGGTATTTTTTTTTTAATTTTCAGATACAGTTTTTGTTACTGTCAGCAACTTTATCTTCAAACACGATGGCTAGCAATGTTACCAACAAGACATATCCTCACTCCATGAATTCCCACGTGTTCATTGGGAATCTGAGCACTTACGATGAAGAAATTTGATGTGGAGGCCATCTTCCCGAAGTATGGCAAAATGCCTTTGTCCAGTAAGTTACTGAGAGAAAGACCTGGGCTGCTGTAGCTGGAGAGGATGGCAGAATGATTGCTGACGAGGTTTTAGATATTAATCTGGCTGCAGAGCCAAAAGTGAACAGAGGAAAAGCAGATGTGAAATGATCATCAGCATAGATGTACAGCTCCTCTTTTGACTTGTACTATGACTTTCAACATGATTATTAGAGAAGGATGTATGGTTACCCAGCACGTGTTCCTCCTCCTCCTGTTGCTTAGGCTGTAGTGCCCTCAAGACACCAGCGTGTATCAGGAAGCACCTCCTAAAGAGGTAAAAGTGGCTTCAATTCTAAGAGTGGCCAGTAGGGATCTTCATTCAAGTCTAGAAAGTTGAAAGATGATGACCTCCAGGCCATTAAGAAGGAGCTGACACAGATAAAACAAAAAGTGGATTCTTTACTGGAAAGCCCGGAACAAAATGACAAGAAACAGAGCAAACAAACAGTGGAGATGGAGCATGATAAGAGTGAAGAGGAGCAGACCACCACTTCTCAGAGGAAAGATGAGAGTAATGTGAAGATGGTGTCTGAGGGTGCTGCAGATGACTCTGCTGAGGAGGGGGATCTACTGGATGATAATGAAATGAAGATCAGTGGAAGACCTGCTGAAGTTGATCAATGATGCTGAATATGAGGCTAAGGAAGGAGAGGATGACAGAGACAGCGTCCATGGCAAGGATGACTCTTAAGCACATAGTTTGGTTTAGAAGTCTTGTCCCACTATTTCCCTATCTAGGTGTTTCTCTAAAATCAAAATTTCACCAGATCTTCTCCCCTAGTATCTTTAGCACATGTTCACTGTTCTCCCTGTGTCCTACCATGTTCATAATTGCCCTGCGCCTAGTATTGTTTTCACTTCCCTTGATGCTCCTAGTAAATTTTGTTAAGTCTTCTCCTATAATTTTTGCTTTTTAACTTTGATACATCTTGATCACTTCGCAATAAAAAGTTTTTATGATTTTTATCAACTGTATCCACAAGAACCTCTCCTTATGCGTATAGTTAATGTCATTTTATATGATTTCAGTAGTTGCTTTTCTAACTGCAAAGACAATCTCATTTAGTGTAGCAACTGAAAGCAGCTTTATTTGACTTAAGAGTTATGTGTATCACCCCACATCAAGTACTTTGTGGGGATGTTAAACACAAATGTAACAATGTATCTTTGTGAAAGAGAGCATATCAAATGTATCCTCTAGAAAAATTAGTGTAATAGTCTTTGTTTTCTAAAGCTGATACTGTAGGTTATTTTTTGTGAATGCCTGATGTTTGGGACCTTTTTAATCAAAATAAACAGGTACTTATTAAACCAAGAATTTGGAGCGAAAAAAAAAAAAGAAGAAAAAATAGATGCAGAAAAAGCTTTTGACAAAGTCTAATACCCATTCATGCTAAACTCCTACAGAAAACTGGAATAGGTGATATTTATCTCAATTTGAGAAAGAACATCTATAACAATCTAAGAACTAACATCATATTAAATGGTCAAAAAGTGAAAGCTTTTGCGCTAAAATCGGGAATAAAATAAGGAAATCCACTGTCACTGCTCCTATTCAATTAGTTCTGGAAACAGATGTAGCAGTTAGATAGGCAAGACAAGTAAAAGGAGAAAATATAGAAAAGGAAGATTTAAAATATCATTATTTGCAGAGGACAAGACATTCTATGTAGAAGACCCTCAAAACTCCACCAAAAGACTAGTAGAGTTAATAATTCAACTCATCAGTGTAAATACAAACTTGATGCTTAAAAATCAATAGCATTTCTGTACACCAACAACATGCGCATTGAGAAAACATTAAGGGAAATCACATCTTGCACAGAAACATAAAAAATGAAATACTTAGGAATTAATCTTACAAAAAAAGTAAAAGATTTATACCCTGAAAATTACAGTTTTCTGAAAATAAACTTCAAAGAAGATATCAGAAAATGGAAAGCTATCACTTGCTCTTGAATAGGAAGAATTGATATAAAGGAAATGGCCATATTTCTCAAAATTGTTATATAGATTTAATAAAATTCCAATCAAAACCCATTCACATACCTCACAGAACTAGAGAAAACATTTCTAAAATTCATCTGGAACCAGAACAGACCTGGAATAGGAAAATACAATTCTGGACCACAAAGGAAGGCAGAAGGAATCGCAATTCCTGACTTGAAATTATACTACAAAGCTGCTGTGGTAAAAATCAGCATGTTACTGGTACATGTTCCTCAAGTACACTTGAGGTACTTTCTATATATCCTCCTCCTGTCTAATCCCACCTTCTTGTGAATCATTTCTTCTGATTTCACAATCAATTTTATATACTTTGATCCTTATTTGCACATTTAATATCTCATATCAGAGAAATGATGTGCTATTTACATATATGCGTTTGATTTATTTCACGGAACAGATTAGAAGATGCATACAATTCTAAATACACTCAGTCACCTCGTCTTTGACAAAGGGACGAGACATGTTCACTGAAAGAAAGATAGCTTCTTTAATAACTGATGCTGGAAACACTGGCTTTCCACATGCCAAAACTAAAACTAGATCTATATCTATAACAATGCACTAAACTAAAATCAAATGGATCAAAGATCTAAAAATTGAAGCAAAAACTCTAATTCTACTGGAAGAGAGAACAGATGGAACTTCTGAAGACATAGGTATAGGCAAAGATTTAGTGAACAAAACCTGAATTACATGGGAAATACTACAAAGAACCAACAGCTGAGATTTTAACCTACTTTTAAAAAACCAGCCTTTACACAGCAAAAAGAAATTACCAATAGAATGAAAAGAAAACCCATAAGGTGGGAAAAAATGTTGTGCATTTGTTTCACAAAGGATTAATAGCCAGAACATATAAAAAAAAACATTAAGAAATCAGACTTACCAACTTTAAGACCCAATCCAAATATGGGTACCTGAGATGAATACTCACTTCTCAGAGGAAGAAATACAAATGACAAATAAATATACAATAAAATTTTCAACATAACTCCTGATTTAAGAAACACAAATTAAAACAATGTTAAAATCCCATCGCACCCCAAAAAGAATGGCTACTATCAAGAAATCCACTAAAAACAAATGCTGTGGGAGGCTCTGAGGTGAAAGGAATGCTTTTGCACTTTGGTGGGGGTGTAGACTGGTCCAACCATTGTGGAAATCAGTGCAAAGAGTTCTCAAAAAATTAGGATTAGAGGTCCCTTTTGATCTACCCAATCCCATTCTGGATATCTTTTCAGAAAAACTAAAGACATCATACCACACCAATTTATGCACACCCATGTTTATAGTAGCACAGTTCTTAATAGCTATATCCTGGAAACAACCCAAATTCCCATCAACTGAGGAATGAACAAAGAAGGTATAGTTTTTTTATACAATAGAATACAATTCAGCCATAAAGAAAAATGAACTTGAGACATTTCTAAGTAAATTGATGCACTTTGAGAATATAGTCTAAGTGAAATAAATCAAACGCATATATGTAAATAGCACATCATTTCTCTGATATGAGATATTAAATGTGCAAATAAGGATCAAAGTATATAAAATTGATTGTGAAATCAGAAAAAATGATTCACAAGAAGGTGGGATTAGACAGGAGGAGGATATATAGAAAGAAAAGAGAAAAAGACAGTCTATACTCTTAAATGAAATAAATGGGATACACTACATATTACATTGTTTCTCTAGTAGGAAAAACTGAAAGGATAAATTAGGACCAGAACTTTAAAAAGGTATTAGGAAATAGGAAGAAAGTATTCAAATGTGAAGGGAAAGCAAGGATAGGTGAGGGGGAAAAAGAAGGGAAAAGAAAAAGAATAACAGAAAGAAAATAGAAACAACTCATTTGTAAATAAAGAAGGGAAGAGACATTCAAGGGAGTAGAGGGATTGGGGGAAAACATGAATCAACAAATAGCATGCATATGTACAAACTTCCCCTAATGAATATGATCATTATGTATAACTAAAATGTATTAATAAAATAAGTAAAAATACAACCAAAAATGGCAGGCATGATAGACTGATTCTATAAGGGCTTAATATAAACATATTCAAACTTTTAAAGGAGTATATATATATATATATATATATATATATGTAATAAGAAAAATAAAAATTATAAAGTAAAACAGCTAAAATAAGTTGTATAGCTGGAAAGAGTGCTATTTGAAATGAAAAATTCAGTCGATGGGTTAGCAGCAGTTTAGGTACTCTAAATAATAAATAAAAAGAAAAGAAATTGAAAATGTGACATTGTTAATTATACAAACTGGAGAATGGAAGACAACCAAGAATGAATTATGTACTGTCCAAAGAAGAAAACTTTATAGAAAATTATAGATAATAGAAAAAAACTACCAATTGTTATCAAAGAATAACAATAGTGACTATTTTAATCTTATACTAAAATTGAGAGCAAACAATACTACAAGAGCTTTTTAAAAATCATTGCAAAATGAATAAAGTAAATAAAAAATCAATATGATACACAGCAATTCAAAACATATATAAAAGCTTATAAAACCAAAAAGAGAAATAGAAAATATACATAATAGTCAAATATTTCAACAACGTTCTCATAGTAAAGTAGTTGGTAGAATAAGTAGAAAAATCAGTAGTAAATATGCAGGAGACTTTAATTCTTCAGTAAATAAACTTAAACCAATACATTTGTGTTTAAGAGCAAATTTACTAATATTAATGGAACACTCTACCCCAAGTAGAGAATGCAGTCTAAGTGCGCATAGAATATTTGCTAAAGTAAACCATATTCTGGGATACACAATAAAGCTCAATAGATTTAAAGGAACTCAAGTCATACAATGTTTCCTACAACAGGAAATTGTATTAGAAGTTGGTAAGAGTGAATATCAAAATAGCTCAAAATATAATGACACATAGCTCAATAACACACTGGTCAAAGAGGAAATCACAAGGGAAACTAGAAATTATCTTTAGCTAAAGGAAAATGAAAATGCAACATATCAAAATTTGTATGCTCTGGTGCTTAGGGTAATTTATAGACTCAAATGCTTTCACAGAAATGAAATTGGCTCGTTTCTACTATGCAGACAAAAAAGAGAAATTGAATACAACATACTCACAGAGAAAAATAAATCACAAAGATAAATGCAAACTCAACAAAACAGAAGACAGAAAGAAAAGAAAAATCAACACGACAAACGTTAGTTTCTTGAGGAAGTTCAATAGATCTTTAGTGAGATTGATAAAGACTAAAGGGAATGAAAGCAAAAACTAACCAGTAACAGGAAGGAAGGGGGTATGTTACTGTAGATCCTAAGACATTTGAAAAATAATAAATGAATATTATGAAAAACACTGTGAATAAACTTTACAGCCTGCATCAAATAGATAAAATGCAAAAAGAATGATAGCTTACTCAAAAAATAAATAACGCCATTATCCTCCAAGTTTTTAAATACGGATTTGTAATTAGAAATTGTTCACACACAAAAAGAAAAAAGAAAGCAAAGAAAAACTCCACACCTAGTTGACTTTATTGCTGCATTCAGCCCAAGGTTTAAAGAAGAAATCGCACATTTTTGCAAGTTCTTAATGAAAATATATGGGTGTAACAATTTCTAACTTCTCTTATAAGTTCAGCAGTACTCTATTACTAATAGCAGAAGCCAATATTAAAAGAAAGGATGCATACAGAGCAACATCATTCATGACACAGACAGACATTGTTAACAAAAGTTATTAAATCATCCAATGTAAAACATCATATAAACACATTAAAACAAAAATATTAGCAGCCCCAACCAACTCGCAGGCATGCAGGTAGGACCTATTGGCCTGTGGTTCCCACCCCACCACTGGAACCTTGCCCCCACCCACAGCAGCCCCAACTGACCACTGGACACACAGGTAGAACCTCTCATCCAGTGCCCCCACACCGTCAACAGACCTTTGGCCCTGCCCAAATCTCCTGACTGTAAGGCATGTAGGCAGGAAGACTAGGCCTGTACACTTGCACCACCGGAACTCCTATCTCACTCAGAACCCACCTAGAACATCTGCTGTGGAACCCTGCAGCAAAATTCCCTGTGAAGAGGCTGGGGTCAGACCCTACCAGCTAACCCAGGAGCTGAGCATCTTGATAGAGGAGCCTAGCGTGCTCTCCTCCGAAAGCTGCAGCAAGAAGAAGCTAAGCACATCAGACAGACCCAGACAGGCATATCTGGACAAGATCAAACTTGGTAAAACCAAACTTAAATTTCAGTAGGTGCTAATGATATAACTTCACCAAAGTTCTGCACTAAAAGGCAGAGATCACTGCTATACAGAATGATAAAGACAAGGAGCAAAATGCAATCTCAGGTCCCAAGCCCACCCAGAACAAATACAGGAGACACTACTATAAAATAAAATGAGAATTGTGCAGCTAAAATCTCTGAATTAGTAGCATCTGAAGTAAACAAACAAATACATAAACACATAGAGGAACTCAGATCAGAGATAACCTCTGAAGTAAAAAAAAAAAAGAAATCTCTGAATTAATAGAGTCTGAAGAAAAAAAAAAAAAAAAAAAAAAAAAAAAAAAAAAAAAAAAAAAAAAAAAAAAAAAAAAAAAAAAAAAAAAAAAAAAAAAAAAAAAAAAAAAAAAAAAAAAAAAAAAAAAAAAAAAAAAAAAAAAAAAAAAAAAAAAAAACTGCCAAAAAGCATAAAGACAAACAAAACAGAAAATCTCTGAAGTAAAATAAGACACTTATGAATTAATAGCATCAGAAGTAAGGAAAGAACTTCAAAAAGATAGAAAGGAAATTAGAGTAGAAATAATCTCTGAAATAGAAAAAGGAAGGATAACTATAATGAAAGACTTAAGAAATGCTTCTAAGAAGACACTGATAAAAAAAATAGACGACAGTAGTAAATGATGGAATCCTTGAATGAGCAATGTAGGAAGGGAATAAATCTCATGAAAAGGTCTCAAAGAGGTATACAAGAAAATAAAAACTAAATAACAAGCTGGCAACACCATATGAATGAAAGTGAAGATAGTTTCAGATCTTGAAGACACAGTCACAGCTAGTGAAAAGGTAAGAAAAGATCCCTTAAAAACAACCAGGATTCAAGAAAAAATAATTCAACATCTGCAAGTTGATGCAAAAATGAACAACGTAAGATTAATACGAAACAATGAGAAAGAAGGAGTCAATACAAATAGTATAAAAAGAATATGGACAGAAGTAATAGCAGAAAACTTCCCAAATATGAGAAACCAATCTGACATTCTGTTAACTGAAGCATACAGAACTCCAAATAACATCAACCCAACTAAATACACACCCAGAACTATAATCGTCAAGACCCCAGAAATCCAGCAAAAGAATAATATACTAAACACCACTAGAGAAAAGAAACAGATGACATTTAAAGGAACACACATCAGAATAATGGCAAATCTCTCTTTACAAACCATAAAGTCAAGAAGAGCATGGAGCAGAGTGCTTCAATTCCTCCATGAAAAAAAAAAAAAAAAAAAAAATCCAACCCAGACTACTATACCCTGAAAAATTGTCTTTCAAATTTGATGGAGAAGTGAAATATTTCCTATAGCAATATGCCCAATTGATATCCTGAGAAGAAGGAAACAAGAAACAGAGCCCAGGGAGGGCTGCTATCTATTGTAGGTCCTGGAAAACTGGGATTTATACCTGCAGATAGCAGCTTCCTTTGCTGGTGCCCTGTTTATTGACCTTCTGCTTGGGATGTTAAAGGTTGTCACCAGCCCTGCTCCTTGGTTATCTGTTAGCATTTGTATGAACCTAGTGTTAGGCAAATGGTATAAGACATAGTGATTTGTAATCTGTAAAGTAGTCTCGCACATTCCATAGCCTTCTTGTAGCCCTCAATAAAAGTGAGCTGTTTCTGCAGCTCTGGGCACACTTCGAGAGAGACAAATCTCAGTGAGTCCTCTGAGCTAAATTCATCAGATTTCTCGTCATTCCTTTCGGCACTGACACCAGAACAATACAACAAATTCCACAACAAAGAACAACTGAAGAAATTCACAATGACAAAGCCAAACATACACAGACTAATAGAAGATATTTTAAATAGGGATCAAAATGACCCAAAATACACGAATGAGAACAGAAAGAACCCAACAAATAGGGGAACCAATTAAATACAGGTGAAAAGGGGGGAAACAATAATAGGTAAAAAAAAAACCAAGTGAAATATATGTCAAATGTGAATGGACTTAATTCTCCACTAAAAAGAAATTGACTGGCACAATGGATTAGGAAGAAAAATCCAACAATATGCTGTATACAAGAAAGACACTTAACTCAAAGAAATTCATAGGCCAAAAGTCAAAGGATGAAAAATAATACAACATGCCCCAGAACCTCAGAAAAAATCAGGGGTAGCAATCCTGTTTATAGACAGTCTGAACTTCAAACCAAGGTTGATCGAATGAAATAAAGATGGTCACTACATACTAGTCAGGGAAAAAATTCAATATGAAGAGATAACATTCATAAATATATATGCACCAAACATGGCACACCAACCTATATGAGACAAATCTAAATGGACATGAAAAATCTACTATCCAATATCACAGTCTTAACAGCAGACCTTAACACCCTATTATCCCAAAAAGATAGGTCAAGCAGACAAAAAATTAGCAAAGAAGTAGCAGAACTGAGCCAGAACTTGGAACAACTGGACTTAATGAACATACACAGTGTTCCACCCAACCACTTCTGAGTACACATTTTTTTTCAGCTATACATGGGATATTTTCTAAAATAGACCACATACTAGTCCATAGATAAAGATTAAGTATATGCAAGAAAACAGAAATTATCCCACGCACATTGTCTGGCCACAGTGCAATGAAACAGGAAAGAAATGTCAAAATGAACCACACGCACGTGCGCGCGCACTCTCTCTCTCTCTCTCTCTCACACACACACACACACACACACACACACACATAGACAGAAATACATGGAAATCAAACAGCACCCTCCTCAACAAGCAGTGGGTTACAGAGAAAATTAAACAAAAAATTCAACAATATCTACAGTTTACTGAAAATTCAAACACAATCTACTGGAATTTATGGGATGCAGTGAAAGCAGTTCTTTGAGGGAAATTTATAGCTCTGAACTCATACATTAAGAAAACAGAACAGGAATAAACAAATACTCTTATGCAGCACCTAAACCGACTAGAAAAGAAAGTAAATGAAACCCAAAGCCAAAAGATGGGAGAAAATTATAAAGATTAGAACAGAAATTAATTCAATCGAGACAAAGAAAACAATACAAAAAATTAATGAATTAGAAAGCTGACACTTTGAAAGGTTAAATAAAATGGTAAGCCCCTAGCTAACCTCATCAAAAAGAAGAAAGGACTCAAATTCAACCAACAAGGAATGAAAATGTTAAAATTACTACAGACCCAGCAGAAATTGACAGGATCATTAATAGCTACTTTTAGAATCTTTACTCTCACAAAATTGAAGACACAGATGAAGTGGATAGATTCCTAGAAAAGTACGAACTACCAAAACTCAGTGAAGAAGATATAAGAATTCTCAATAACAGTCAACAAAATACAAAATGTAATAAAAAGTCTACCAACAAAGAAAAGTCCAGGATCTGATGGATACACCACTGAATTCTGCAAGATATTTACAGAAGACATAACCTCAGTGCTCCTCAAACTCTTCAATGAAATTGAAAAGGAAGCCATCCTCCAAAAATCATCCCTAGAGGCAAGTATTATACTAATACCAAAACCAGAGATAGATGCAACTAAAAAAGAGAACTACAGGCGAATTTTTCTCATGAACATAAATGTCAAAATATTCAATAAAATCCTTGCCACTAAAATACAGCAAATCATCAAGAAGATTATACAACATCACCAGGCAGAATTCATCCCAGGGATGCAAGGATGGTTCAATATATGCAAACTTATAAATGTAATACACTATATAAATACAGCCAAAGGCAAAAATCACATGAACATCTTAATTGATGTAGAAAGGAATTTTGATGAAGTCTAACACTCATTCATGTGCAAAGGCCTACAGTAAACTGGAATAGATGGCCTCAACCTTAATCTGATAAAAGCCGTCTAAGACAATCCAATGGTTAACATAATTCTAAATGGGGAAAAACTGAAGTATTTTTCTTTCTGATATGATACAAGACAAGGATGTCCTCTATCATCACTTCTAGTCAATATAGTTCTGGAACCATTAGCTATAGCCATTAGAAAAAAAGAGACAAATAAAAGGAAGAAGAATAGGTAAAGAAGAAGGTAAACTATCATTGTTTGCAGATGACATGATATTCTACTTGCAAGACCCAAAAACCTCCACCAAGAAGTTAAAAGAATTAATATGCAAATTCAGTAGCATAGCAGGATACAAAGCCAACACACAAAAGTAAATAGCATTCTTCTACAAAGATAACAAACACAACGAGAGAGAAATTAGAGCAACAATACCTTTTAGGATAGCACCAAAGAAAATAAAATACTTAGGAATTAACCTAGCTAAAGAAGTAAAAGATCTATTCAATGAAACTACAGTACTCTGAAAAAGGAGATCTTAGAGGATTTCAGAAAAAGGAAGGATATTCCCTGCTCCCGGATAAGAAGAACCAACATTGTGAATGTGGCCATATTCCCTAAATTATTACACAGATTTAATGCATTCCCTATCAAAACATCATCAACATACCTCACAGACCTGGAAAAACCATTTGTAAAATTTATTTGGAACCAGAAAAGACCTAGAGTTGCAAAGACAATCCTGGGCAACAAAGGTAAGGCAGGAGGCATTACAATTCCTGACCTAAAGTTATATGCTATAGAGCTACCATGATAAAATCACATAATATTGGCAAAAAAAAAAGAAAGAAAAAATACACCTGAGGATAAACGGAATAGATTAGAAAATGCAGAAGCAAATACAAACACACTCAGCCACCTTATTCTCAGTAAAGGGGACAAACATGTTTACTGTAAAAAAGATAGCCTCTTTAACAAATGTGCTGGAAAAACTGGCTCTCTACATGACAGAAACTAAAACTTGTTCCAGGTCTGTCAGCTTGCACTAAACTAAAGTCAAAATGGATTAAAGATTTACATATTAAAAGAGAAACACTATGTCTCCTGGAAGAGAAAGTGTGCAGAACTCTTGAAGACATTGGGTTGGGCAGAGCGTTCAGGAGCAAAAATCAAAATGCACATTTATCACTTGAAAACTCAACAACGGGGACCTCCTCTGGGTGATAAGTTTTTGCACGTCAAAGGAAATTACCAACAGAGTGAAAAGACAACCCACAAATTTGAAAAACAAAAAAAAACCTAATAAGTATTCAGCAGACTAAGGTCTTCTATCTAGAATTTATAAAGAACTAAAAAACATTAGGGTACCAAAATTCAAAGACCCAATCCAGAAATGGGCATCTGAGATGAACACACATTTCTCAGAGAAAAAAATTCAACAAGTCTATAAATACATGAAGAAATGCTCCACATTGCTAGCCATTCATGAAATGCAAATTAAAATAACACTTAGATACCATCTCACCCCAGAAAGAATGGCTTTCATAATGAAATCAAGCAGCAATAAATGTTGGATAGGCTGTGGGGAAAAGAAACCCTTCTCCACTGCCGTTAGGAATGCATAGTGGTACAACCATTATGGAAAGGAGTATGGAGACACCTTAAAAAACTTGAACTGGAAATCCCATTTAATCCAGCAATCCCTGTACTGGGAATTTTCCCAGAAGAACTGAAAACATCATATCATAGTGATATCTATGCACCTGTGTTTATAGCAGCACAATTTGCAATAGCCAAATCTTGGACACAGCCAACATGCCCATCATCTAAAGAATGGTTGAAAAAGATGTGGTATTTTTTATAATGAAATATCACTCAGCTATAAAGAATGATAAACTAGAAGACTTCATATATAAGTGGATGTGTTTGGAACATATAATCATGAGTGAAATAAACCAAACCTACATATATAAATATCACATAGTCTCCCTAGTATAAGAAATCAAAAGAAGAAATAAAAATGGAAAGGCATACCACAGCTGAATGGAAATCAAGGACTTAAGCATTAAACAATGAAGTGACTGCAAACTGAAAAGATAGGAAACGTGGCAGGAGCAAGACGATGCACTTATATACACAGGATGAATTAAATAATGACCCTAAGAACCACCAAAATGTTTTTCACACTGATCATAGCAATAGGTAACACTAAAATTATGCCTGGAATGCATGTCTTTTAGATGTATGCTGCTTCTAACGTAATTTTAGTTACTGCTATACTCTCTCTCAGGATAAGGATATTTAATGAGAGTAAGAGACTAGGAAAAATGCCAAAGGATTGACCGGCTACAATTTTGTATATACTTAGATTTCTAAATGTCTGTATAAAAATGTGTAACTGCTTATATTACACTGTATAGAGATTTACTAGAATATCAATGATTGGTGGAAAATATCAATTCCAAATGAAGTGTAGGATGTTTGACATTCAGAAAGACAGTAATGTTAAGCTCAAGTACCTATGTTATAGAGTAATAGTATCATGGACCTTCTCTTCTGGATCGTTACATATAGAAGTTCAAAGACCAAAAAATTAGAGAAAAATAAGGGCTAAAAGGATTTCCAATATTTTGGCCCTAGCCCTTCAAGGGCAGTGAGGACTCAAGACATAAGAGAACATGTGCTGTAACATTCTATAACTCAGTGGTTTCCCAATTTTTTTTGTTCAAGGAGATTATGGGACCACAGAAAAAAGGGATTGATGAAGTATAGTGTGCCTAAGGAGAATCACCTAGAGAGAAAACATTCTCTCAGGCTTTCACAGAGAGCAAATTGGTCAAGCATTGGCCATGACTCATCCAGATGGCTGACAGTGACAACAGTTCTACAAAGCACTGTACATGGTTGTAAAGTAAATCCTGAAGGGAGTTGACTGACCTTGGGAGAAACAAAAGTTACATATTTTGCTATACAGGTCTGGCTTTAACTTGCCTTTATCCACCGAGCAGAAAAGTGTAACCACAAGCCATAAAACGTAAAGCTAGATTAGTATTTTTAGCTGTAAAAGGCTTACAGGAACAGCTTCTGACATTGCCAGTTCTGCCAATAATCCATTGTGATTATGGAATACTGGACTATGTATGTAACTACTTTCTCTTGGTTTAATGAGAAGAAATTTTTTGTACCGACATTGATTAGAAAAATTATACCTACACTATGTGCTCTGTATAACTACCATGAAGACAACAATATGTATTGTATCAATTATTTGGAATGTGCTAATGTGTGAAAATATCACATTGTTATTTCTTATTAAAAGAAAAAATTTAAAAATGAAAATAAATAAAATTAAGAAAAACAATAACAAAAATGTAAATCCTGAGGATACTTGACTAACCTTGGAAGATACAAAAGTTACATGATTTGTTATGCAGGTCTTGCTCTTACCCACCCAGCAGAAAAGTTTAACCACAAGGCATAAAAGGCATAAGGCTAGATTAGTATGCTAAACTGTAAAAGGCTTAAATCAGCAGCTTCTGACATGGCCAGTTCTGCCAATAATTTATTGTGATTATGGAATATTGAGCTATGTATACAACTGCTTTCTCTTAGTTCAATGAGAATTTTTTTTGTACTAACAATGATCAAAGAAATTCTCAAGTCTACATCCTGTGCTCTACAGTATGAGGACAATGATTTGCATTGTATCAATTATTGGGAATGTACTACTACTGTGTTTTGAAAATATCACTTTGTTATTTTTTATTAAAAGTTTTTAAAAATAAAAAAGAACTATAGTAAGTAGGAGTGGTGATAGTTGATGCCCTTGTCTTTTTTTTTTTTTTTTTTTTTTTTTTTTGGTGGAACTGGGGATGGAACTCAGGCCCTTTTGCTTGCCATGCAAGCCTTTGTTCTACTGAGCTATCTCCCTAACCCCATGATGTCCTTGTCTTGTTTCTGATTTTATTTTATTTTATTTTATTTTATTTTATTTTATTTTATTTTATTTTATTTTATTTTATTTTATTTTATTTTATTTTATTTTATTTTGCATAGGCTCTACAAGGTGTTCAGGGTCTCACTACATAGACTGGACTCATAGTAATTCTTCTGTTTTCAACCTCCCAAGTTCTGGCACTATAGGCGCATGCTACCACACCCAATCTCAATTGCCCTCTCAGCCTGCCCTTGAGATGGGGCCAGCACAGAACACCTGGGGATCAAATTATTTCTGATTTTAGAGTGAAATCTGTGGGGAGCCGACGCCACATGCCTTGTCTAACCTTCAGAGTAATTGGGCCTAGTTGCGCAGAGCGAATAGGCAGGGCCTGCTGCTCGCTCGAAGCCTGAGCTAGATTTACCCCTCCCATCGAGTCAGCTAAAATGGCGGCCACATCCTGCTTCCGCACACCTTGCAGCCCCGCCTGCTGTGATGTAAGCCCGCGCTTAAGAGATTAGAACCAATAAGATTGTAAGTGATGCCTTGTCCTGATTGGACCGCGGTATGGTATATATTGTGAGCCCCGCCGCGGGCGAGAGAGAGAATCAGGAAGAAGTGGTCGAGGAGAGACACGAGACAGATCCGCGGCTGGCGGACACAAGGAGGTCTCTCCTCGGGGCGAACTGCCTAGGGAACGATTAAAGCTTGTTTGCCGCTGAATCCTGTTGTGTGTCTTCCTGCCGGCCGGGAGGGCGCCCGACAGAAATCTTTCAGTGTTTGACCATTTAGTATGCTGTTAGCTGTTGAAACCGTTTGTCATAGACTACTTTTATCAGATGAATATAAAGATAATCTATTCCAATTGTCTCTAGGGTTTTAATTATGAATGTATTTTGGACTTTGTCAAATGCTCTTTCTGCATCTATTGAAATGATCATGTGAGTTTTGTCTTTGACTCTGTTCATATGGTATATTATGTAAGTAAATCAATAAATATAATGAATGAACAAAGAAAATATTTTATATGAAATAACATTTAACAAAATCCAAAGTATCGATCATAATAAAACTCACAGAAAAGAATGGAAGGTGACATCTTCAACTTCATAAAGAACATCTATCAACAAATCAGGACTTAACTTCACAGTAAGTGGTCTGTCCATTACTGATGTTCTTGGCAAATACAATAAGGCAAGGGAAAAAAAAATAGGACAGAAGAAGGAGAAAGCAACAAATGAAAATTAACTTTCCTTGTAAATAACACAGCTATTTTTGTAGAATACCCATAAGTAATCTATAATACCATGCATGACACAGAATAATTATGCTAAGATGTAAGTACTCAAAAAAGCAAAGCAAAGCAGAAGAAATGAAAAGTGAGAATGGAATGAGCAAGGACCTCTGTCCAGGTGACCCAGGAAGTCCTAGCTGGAGATGGAAATCAGAAGTGAGATCAAGAGGACTAGAAAATACTTTCAAAAGGGCTGAAGAAGTTCCCTAGGTGCTGGTAACACCAAAAGCAATGCTGTGAGCAATGAGATCATTCAGAATAAATACTGGATAGAAGATTAAAGTTGCCATGACTGGGATATTATATGATTTCTACCTACTTAATTGAAGATAAAAAAAGTTAAAAAGATCAGAGTAGCTGGGCATGTTGGCTCACACCTGTAATCCCAGCACTCGGGAGGCTGAGGTTGGAGGATCAGTGTGAGTTCGAGACCAGCCTGGGCTACAAAAGTGAGCTCAAGGCCAGCCTGAACTGCATAATAAGACCCTGTCTCAAAAAGACAAAAAAAAAAAAAGATCAGAGTAACAAAAAGACATAGTAAGATGGCTGCACACATGATTATATAGGTTGCTAATATAGTAGGTCAAGAGCAGATGATTAAACATTTTCATAAATATAAATCACTGTGCCCAGAAAATAGTCGAGTGTTCAGTATTAGTTACCTTTGTCTTACCACTTTCTTCATACTAAACAACTCTAGGATATGTAAATAAAGGTACTCTTTAGAGAATATTAAATGTTGTAAGGATCCATAATTTAATCCTAATATATACACTGGTTTCTCTTCAGATCATCCAAATCTTTCACATTTTAATTCTAATACTGTTATGGTTTTGTGTCTAGTTGTCCCCCCAAAGCCTCATGTAGTCATGGGGTGAGGACTTCTAGAGCTTGAGATTAACTTATGATCCACTGAGATTATGGGTGATCCAAGGCTAAGTTTATGGTTCTGAGTACTGCTGGGATTATGGGTGTGAAGCAAATAATCTCAGCCAGAGAGCCTGAATGGAATACAAGAGACAGAGAAACAGACTCTTTCTGTTGCTATTGTTGGCCTGTTGCCATTGTTGCTGTTCCACACCCCATGAACTGCATGCTCTCTGCCCTGTGCCACTCAACTGTTGATCAATTTCCTGGCTTCCTGAGGCTCCCAAAATATGCCAACACTCAACCTTAGAGCCAGCCAAGTATGGACTGAAACCTTCAGTAACTGAGCTAAATAAACCTTTTTTTCCTTCATTTTGGGTGTCAGGTATTTGTCCCTGCAATGAGAAGAGTAACTGGAATAAATATAATGTTAGAAATATGTGAGGAAAAGCATAAAATATATGAAGTAAACTATAACATTTTATTGAAATACATAGAATACAAACTGCACAGATTGGTGACTACATTTTACATTTCAAATCTTAACCTTCAAAAGCTGTTAGTTTTCATCCAAATTAATCTATAATTCTAAGTGCAACTACAGTAAAATTCTCATGGAATACAGTATTTCATAGGACTTAATACAATGACCGTAAAGTTCACCACAGAGAGAAGGAAAAGAGACTTACTGTAGATGATCCTATAATTATAATACTACTATAGTAATAAAAACATAATATCAGTTCAGGAATGGAAAAAATAAAGTAGTAAAACTAAATAGCCTAGAAAATATAACTAGTGTGAGCGAAAGTTAGTGTTTAATATTCTTGAGCTAGAAGAATTTTTTCTGAAGTCAGACATAAAATCTAGGAAACTTAAAGGAAAGAAAGATAGATTTGAGTAATTGATTTTTAAAAACTAAGCATTAAACATGCATGAAAATTAAAAAGATAACAAAAAATGTTTACAATATCCACTAAATGCAAAGACTACAGATTACTAAAAATATAATAACCCAAGATATATACACAAGAGTTAAAAACTAGCAAATCTGCAGTTACAAGTACCATTGAATTTCCGATATATATGAGAAATAATTTAATTTTATTATTTGGGAAGTCAAATGAAAATAATATTTCCACATTAGTTGTGACAATAATTAAAAGAATGACTAACAACAACTCACAAAGGTGACTGTATAGATTGATATTCAAAATCAACTTGGTATCAACATTTTGAAATGAATATGTACTTTGGCCCAGCAATTATTTTGGTGAGTTAACCAATGGTAAACTTGTAATATCCATGTGAACTGAGTCAGCATAGTTCGAGGTGTGGAAGGCCTAACTAAGGATTGTTGCCAAGACTATGAGGAAAACTGGAGAGCAAGATAGAGTGTTGTTGATTGTCCTGAAGAAGGTTTTCACACTGGTTTCTTTAACATGAACTCTGTTGTTCCCATCAGAGGAGAGAGGGTCCTTGCTGCAACTGAGAATGGCTGTGGCTCTCTCTAGGGGAACACTAGTCCTTACCTTGAGCATCACTGCCTGGCAGACTTCAGCTTCCACCACGGACTTTTAGGCCTTTCCAGTGCAGATCCTTGATACAGACTTGCATGAGACATTGTTATGGGTCGACACTTTCAGCTAGACTCATGGAGTACATTGCTGTGGTACCTAGGCCCTCAGCTGGATTCCCACACTCGTCTGCATTTGGCTTTTTGGGTGAATATTATAAAGCAATCCTATAAACTGTGAGCCCTATATTAAATATATTCCCTTATAAGTCCTGACTATGATAATTGTATTCCTGGGAATACGAAATATTTCAGAAATATTTCACTGAGATCAACTATATTCACAGTGTTAGTATACAAAAATTTTCAGTTTAAATCTACTTGAATATCACTTGAGACTCATTAGCTTTTGGAACCTGGGCAAGCTACAAAATCTCTGACCCACAATTTTATTATCCATAGAATGGGAATAACAATAATGGGACCTTGCTTAAAAATTCATTAGAAGGAAAAGAAATAAATTCCTGTGAAAGCCTTCACATAGGGCATGGTACCTCACAAGCCTTGAATAAGAACCTTTTCTTCTTCCTCTGCCATATTTTCCTCACTTAAAATAGGGCCGCCCATATAAAAGGAGCCTGATAAGCATATCTACTGAGTGGATTTCATATTGTTATTTATGCTACTGGTCTGGTTTCTTCTCAGATATAGTTTCTATAGTGGACTGTCATTGTGATGTGCCATTTAGTCTCCTCCTAGAGTAAAGGACTTACTGCTCTAACTGTGAGCCTATCTATAGAGTGCCTCACAGATCCCACTAGCCGAAGAAAGCCTCATCATTACCAAGGCGGCTCACAACAAAGACTTCATGTGGTGAAGATGTAACCACTGAGCAGTCCAATTATTTAAGTCAAGATAACCAAAACCTATAAAATTTTAATTTTTATAAAATAAAAAATATAAAATGACAATTTTATCAAAGTTATGCAATAATATTTCTGTGTATATCTTAAAATATTTAATATATAAACCAGTGCTACAATTTGAACAACAGTATCTAGTCTCTTTCCTAATTCTTTTGGCATTATTATCTTTCTTTGAACAACTCACTGTACACTGTGGTGTTGACCCCTTTCCTTTCTTTCTATGGATGGTATAATTTCAACAAATAATTTCAACCCACTAAGCATAAGGGTGAGGATATTGATGATGGATGTCTTGGTTGGCATTTTGCTATACAATATTTTTTTAATTATTCAACCTATTAGGCCTAATCTGAATTATAAATATCTTTCTGTACCCCCCTTGTTCTGGAATAAATAACAAACAAGTTCCATATTGTCCAATTCAAGAAAGTGTATAAATATTTTACAATAATATTTTTGCTCACTTTTTGTTAACAGGATAGCTTGTTAGATATTGGCAAACTCTCTCAACAACACCCATAGAATTATTATCGTCATTATCCACTATTGGAATTTTTTAGTTTCATTTCTTATTTTAAGTTATATCATTTCTGTATTATGAATATTTGACAACAAGAAAACAACTTTCTTGTCTTTTGATTTCCTAACACAGACTTTTCCTCTCTGTTATGCTACCATTTCTTTCTTTTTCAGTTTTTTCTTTTACAGATCTCTTAACACCTCCTCCTTGTTTAATTTTCCTGTCCCAGATGTGTTCATTTTATATTATAAGAGTACGGAGCGATAGCTCAGGAGTCTAAACACCTGCCTAGGCAAAGAGCAAGGACCCACATTCAAACCCTGGTACCATATGCCATGCTGGCCCTACCCCAGGCTCACTAAGCTGACCACCAAGATTGGGCATGGTGGTGCACACCTGTAATCCCAGCCTGGGGAGGCTGAAAACAGGAGGATCTCTGTGAATCTGATCTGTGTAGCAAGAAACTGTAGACAAATGACTCATCCACCTCATTCTGCACCAAACTCTGGCACAAGCCTCTTATTTTTGTTAGTGTTTGTTTTCTGTTTTGTGTTTATATTTGCCATACCTAGGACCATACCAAACCCATGCTAGTCACTAGATAAATATCTATCAAGTGAACAAATTGTTGAAGTAACTGCAAGGATTTTTATTGTAATATGTTATTTGTTATAGAAAAATATAAGTACACAGTAGATGAAAGTTTAAATTTTAACATCTGTACTATATAAATAATTTTTAAAAAACAATAAGACTAAGCTTCCTGTTCCTGAACCACTGGTAGCAAAGCCCGCACGCCCGCTTCCCCCCCCCCCCTTTTTTTTTGAACCCCTCCAGCCCAAGCTCCAGCACCGAACCCATCAAACATCTTGTTTGGCAACCGATCTGGTCCACGAGCCTACCAGGACTACTCAATCCCAAAGCTCCACCTCCACCTACAGACCACATCCATCGGGCTTCACAGAAGCTGGCAGCCTGAGCTCCAACACAGAGTCAGGAACCTCTGTAGAGGAACTAGCTTGGAATCTCCAGACCAAACGCCCATAGACACAGCAAAACGCCACCAAAGTGCAGAGGTCACTTCCATAAAAAACAATAAGACTAACATCTCATAGCATGAGATTTCCAGCACATATTGACAAGTTAAAAAGTAAATCCAAGAATAACCTATGTAGTATAATATTGCCTCATTCAGAGTATAGACAAAAATATAAGAAGACATACAATGTATCTATACTAAATGCTAATAGCAATTACCTTTAGGTAAATGAGTACCTAAGTTATAAGGTAAATTATAAGTTTGAGGAAACAGATAAAGTACTATACTATGTGTTATTTTCAACTCTTTAAATTGTCAAGGAGTTTACATACATTTATTGTTTGAAAGATTTTTTTTTTAATTTTCAAAAAGATTTGCCTGCAGGAAGTCTCTACTGCTGATTTTCCTTTACAACAAGCCTCCTTTGTGTGGTTCGCTGGTCTCCAGGTGTTCTCAAGATGCATTGTAAGGCTCAAAGGACTCACATCTATGTCTATTATGGGTCATTTGACAGATCAAAAGCTTCCTTTGAGAAGTTTAAATTGATAGCTCTATTTCTATGCTTTTTGAACAATACTGTTTAGTACTACTTTACACAGAGTTGCATCTGACCACATCATTAATGTGAGACATGTTGGTCTTTCTCTTTATAATTTTACATAGAATCAAATCTTTCACTACAGGATTTCTCTTCATTACACATCTTTTCATATTACAAGAAATAACAATAAGCATTTAGCTAAACTAAAGTTTAAGAAAAAATTATGGGCCAGACTTAAATGTTCCTTAGGTTTCCTGCCCATTGATATTCATATGTATCAATTTCACTTGTGTAAAAACTAAAACTATATTATAGGATATTAACTTAATGCCATACATCAAGAGAAGTGACTGACAGTCAATCAACTATGTCCTCAAAAAATATACATTATCTGTTAAATTTCCAAGAAGTATTGAAACAGATTAAAGAAATCATAGTAACCAATGACATATTTTTAGTGAGGTGAATTATGCAGTTTTATCTTTATTCTTCTAACTAGCTGACTCAGGAGATGGTTTAACATGTTGCTTGGGATCCTGGAATTCCCAGAGCTAGGAGAGTGAGGCTGTTGGCCATAGCTATAAAGATTTAGAGAAGAAAAAGTTACCAAAAATTTGCTCAAGAGACTTATCTGTGGAAGTTTAACCTTAGTTTCTTCTTTATGACTTTTCCTGAAATCTCTGTTTACACTGTATTATATTACAATGCCATTTCTTAAAAATTGACTCTTGTTCAGGCTGTACACAGGCTAAAGTGAGTGGAGGAGGTCTTAATGTAAACTTAAATTTTAGAATCCAGAGACTTTCAATACAAGTCAAAGCGTTGCTACATTGCCTATTGACACTGCACTGAACTGAGTTCGGTTGCACTAAAAATTTATTATTCCTGTACATCTCATGCAAAGTTAAAATCTAATATTCTTATTTACAGACTTCCCCTATTCAAATATCAGTGCAAATCCCTAACATTTGAGCAGATGAGGAGGAAGAGTGTCTTAGTTACTTTTCTCTCCATGCTGGTACAAAATACCCAACACTCAAAGTGAGAGAGGGAAAGGTTTTCTTAGCTCACAGTTTGCAGGGTGGCATGATAAAGGGCAACAGTTCAAGGCAGCAGACAATAGCAAAAGCAACAAGAGCAAGAGTGAGGAGAGCAAGCCTTCTTCTCCCTTGTAGGGTAAGCAGGCTACCCCTGCTCCCAGGACGGGGGTAGCACTTACATCATCTCCCTGGCTGAGGATATTTACAAAGTGAGGACCCTCGCTGCCTGAGCTGACTAGGCTGCATCACTTAAACTTGTAGACTTTTCAAATTGACACAATATATCAACCATTAAGAGGAGCATAGAACAAGCAAGGCTTCTCTTTAAATCTAGTATCTCAAAGTTCCAAGTTCTTAAAGTTCATTTTAACATTCAGTTAAAACCAATATTTATTTAAGGTCACTATTAGAATGGATGTAACAAAAGATGATGGGAAAATATTAGAACAAAACTGTGGTACAACTGCAAATACGGTAAGCTTAACACAGATAGTAAGAAGGAGGAAAAACAGTCACAATTCTCTGTTTACTTTGAAGCAAACATGCTTTAAATTATTTTCACATTAAAAAGCCTATCACTCAGCATTCAGCATTTAGTCATTACGCACTTGTCCAGACTTACCACATCTCTTTTCATGAAGGTCACTGACAGTGCATAGGATAAATCAAAACGAACACAAAAGTGAATGAAAGCATACTATATTCTAGTGAATAGCCACAGCCCAATTCTTCCTGGAAACTTCTGTATCCAATATTATTCAGAAAAATGCTGGTACATTTTGTGAAGGGTCAGTGCATAATACTACTGGAAAGACAGAGGAGCCATGCCAAAAGCATATTCCAAATTAATTCACAGACTGTCGGAACTCATGTGTTCATCAGAAAATAAAAACAGCTGAAGAGACAATGTTTTGGATAAACCCTGTCTACCCGTCAAACGTTGAAATCATTTATTAAAATTGCTGTTTAGGATTGAGAGTACTTGAGGATTTCCCCCCTTGAAAAACTCAAAATAACAATCGGCATGTGCTGTCTGCCCATTGGAAACATAATAAATTCAGAACTTAAATTAATAAATAATACAGCTCACAAAATATTTCTAAAAACTTCTTACCCTCCCCTTCCATATAGAACCTTCAAATTAAATTCTGTGTCATGTCAATGAAAACTAACCATAAATGCAGGATGATGTGCTTCTTGAACAAGCAGATGGTTCACTCTCTGTTCATGGAACTGACTCAGTAGAGTTAGAAAATAAGGACCTTTGTGTCAGAAAATTATGGACTTCTGCTTTTCCTTTTCTCAACTTTTGGCCAAGTCCTTACTATTCTCGCGCCAGTCCCCTTATATGTGAAATGGTGATACCTGTACCTTTCACAACGTTAGGGGATCAAATGAGATGTCTGCCCAGTAAGTGGATGACGCATTAACTTGGTATTTAAGGCTATTCTGAAAAACTCCTTTTCTTGTTTTCCTTTGTACAATTATATCTTTCCACAACATAGACTATATCCTTTCTTTTAAAAGAAGGCACCACCAGAGTATACCAGACTATTTGTAAATATCACAAATATTAAGCTACATCCAGATTGCTAAATGCATAAAGGAAGACTGAATTACCAAAGATGTGTGCCCAATCATTGAGTTTTGAATTAAACCCTTGAAACCTACTGAACAAATGTCTGTTCTAATCCAATTACTAGTTAGGTAAAACGTTGGAGGATATTGAAAGAAAAGAAATTATTATTTTAAAAATATAATTTTGATGTAATAATAAGCTTCTATGATTTTTTTACTTTAAATTTTATACAAAAGCATATGCTTCAATTATATCAGTAAATTAGTGCTAAGCTTGTTAATGTTCTATTTTGGTGTTCATTTCTACAATTATTCCTTTCTATAAAACTCTGATATAAGCTAGCTTTTTGGAATAAAATATCAAAATAAATTTTAAAATATTAAAACTTTATCTATTGGGAAGATAAGAAATATCACCAATAAGTTCATAAATAATACAAACTAGAAAATAGCTCGATAAATTCCTTCCTAACTCCATTCCCCCCGAACCATCAACTTACTTCCCTGAGGCATTTAAAAGAGTGACCAGAGGATTAAAAATGAAAGTGTAGCAAGGTAAGCAAAAAAGAGACAGCTGATTTCTCCAGAAAAAGAAAGTGTCAGCACTTAGCACGGAAAACCAAACTTTTACAGGACTCCCAACTTTTCAAATATAGAAAGGGGAGAGAATGCATTAACCACTCACTCATTCATTAAAAGTAGTGTGGTATACAAGAGATGAACTGTTGCCAAAGTAGCAAAAAAGATTTTTTTTTTCAGGCTCAACTCACAAAATTTGACTGACACCAGGGCCACAGCATGCCATTTCCACTGACGTGCTTCCTCGCAAAGAAGTGACACAGATACAAGACCTGCCAGAGTGTGACAGTGCTGTGATGGAAGCTCGGAAAGCTGCTTTATTTGGTAATTGTTTGAGAATAGATCTCTATACTAGCCATATAATTTCTCATAGGAATGCTATATCATCTGAGAGCTTCCAGTTCTATTCACCTGGAAAATGTAATCTACAATGTGGGGGAAAGCACACAACTGTAGACCATGATGTCTCTACAAGGCAAAAATGCCTGCAGTAAAGAGTGGCACACTGATTAGAGCATTGCTGCTTCCCGTGGGCTCCAAGGACCAACACACTCTTGCAGGGAAGCAAATTTGGGTCTTACAGACAGAAAAAGCTCCTAGAACTGATTATTTAGTCAAGTCCCCAGAAACTCTTAGCACATTTCATATTTTTCAATTTGAAAAAATATACTCCTTATCTGGAAACCTTGTTTCTCCCAGAAATATAATCCATCAACAAAAATAACACATAAGCAAAAAAAAAAAAAAAAAAAAAAAAAAAAAAAAAAAAAAAAAAAAAAAAAAAAAAAAAAAAAAAAAAAAAAAAAAAAAGTAAATGTAAATGTCTGTTTACTGTTACCTTTCCAAAACCCTACCTATTGATACATGTCCAGTATCCAGCTGTCCATCTAGAAAAAAATCATTCCTTGACAGCACTAATTTGCACATGACAGTGAATGACTCGGTAAAATGGTGCTGATGTGGAAATCCAGTTCTCAGATCTAGTATCACAAGATTCTCTGCTGGACAGTATGTGTCAGAGCAGTGATCTTTGCTCTTGTGTATAAGAGCAAAATCAAGAAAATTGGATATAAAAATTCCAATTTGGGGATGGGTTTTAGATCTGGTTACAAATTCTAGTACGCTGCTAAATTTACAACTTCCACCATGCCCTTTGTTATTATCACTTGGAACTTAACACTTGTTTTAATGTTATAAATTGTCCTGACACTCTTAGCCACTGACTCAGACAAGACTCATGCTGTAAGAAACCTTAAACAAATTGTCATTCTTTAGAACTGACATTTATGCCTACTCTTCCAATTTCTATAAATATTTAAAATTTATAGGCAGATAAAAGAAAACAAAAATGAAAAGCTACATAGATAAAGTTAAATAGAAGGAAGCTGATTAATCACAGACTGCTAGTCCACATAACAAAAATGTTCTGTGGCCCAGCTCAATGATTCAGTAGACAGAGGCAAAAGCTTCTACCTCATTCCATTTCGCATACTCTGCTCCCTTTTAGCTCTAAGCAAAATGTTCTAGGCTCATAAATACAAGGGTGAGTAACATGAAATTCTACTCTCAGAGACCTTTTGATGTCATAGAGGAACAGCTGCTGAGTTAGGAAAGACATAAAATATCTGAACCTCTTTCTGCAGGATGCTGGAAGGGTGGAGACAGTCTGGTAATCACAGAGAAACTCATACCTCTCATATCTCATGGTAAGTGAAGACTGTTGCCTCTAAAAATTAGTCAGAGAGTCAAATAATGACATTTGCTTCACTGGATTGTCACTTCTCTCACTGCTGATTTAAAGTTTACAAACTTGTTTGTTAATATGACCTCATTGTCTGGAGCACTGCCTTAGAGATGCTCATTACCCTACCTACAGTTTTCGCTCTACCGGACAATCACTTCCTCTCAGGATAATATCTATAATCACATTCCATTAAAAAGAGAGAAAGAAACGTAAGATTGGCATAGGGGTCACCTAGGGCATTCATCCTTCACCCTTTCCTTCTTGGACCTGGATGCTGCCACTTACTAGGTATAGAAGTTTACATAATGCGATCTGTGATACACACTCATTCAGAGCTCATCACCCCCAGTCTCTTCTCTTTCCACCTCTGACAGGTGCTCAGTTTGGGCTCCTGGTGTCCCTGCCTGTACACACTGCACATAAATGAAGGGATATCTCTGTGATGGAAATGGAGGGACCTTGGAGATCTCAAAGTGCCATTCACACCATTACACTGCAGACAAGGACTCCAGCTTCTCCTACCATCCCTACTTCTGAGACATATTGGCATGGACCTCTTTGGGTAGAAATGTCTGATTAAAGTAGATCTTTCCAATGGAAGCTTTTGGTTGAGCAGTTATTCCAAAAGATTCTGCACAGATCTCAGTAAACTATGTTAATAAACTTATTATTGTTGCTTTGCCCTCCAATTTTCCACTAATCAATTCAGTCTTCACCAAGTCATAATCAATAGAATGTGAATTCAAAACCTCCTGATTTTAGGCCTGAATAAAGTCTTAGAAACCAATATTTCTGAAAAATTCCTAGAAAAAAAATGTGACTGATATCCTAAAAGATGACCATTGCCCTATAGTTCTTTCTCTAGCTGACAATCACTTCCTTGCAAGATAATATCTACAATCATATTCCATTAAAAAGAGAGAAAGAAACATAAGATTAGCACAGAGGTCACCAAGGACATTCACCCTTCATCCTTTCCTTCTTGGACCTGGATGTTGCCACATACTAGGTATAGAAATCTACATAATGCGTTCTGTGATACACATTCATTCAGCTGAACAGTTTTCCCTTTTCACCAATACTGATAGAATTCAAGTGGTCTTGTTCTCCTGTGAAGTACTCCAAGCACCTGTGATGCTTCAGCAGCATGAGCTGCTGCTCAGAACGAAGACAGAACACTTAATAACTTCGAGTGCTCTATTCTTGTTTCTCTGCTTAGAAATCATGCTTGTAATGTTCTATAGCAGATATGCATGCACTTTCAGTTCATCTAGCAATAAATTTATATAGTTAGTATATGTCAGCTTTTGTTCCAGATGCGTGGGTTACAAGAATGAACAATATACAGCAAGAGTCCTACCATCACAAATCTCACCAACTAGCAAAAGGATACTAGTTTTCAGAAAGACATGATATTAGCAAAAAGAAAAAGATGAACCAATCAATATGCAACATTAGGACCATTGTTAATGCATTTAGATTTTTTAAAATTATAACTTTATCTCCCACAAGACAAACAAATCAATTACAGAAAAAGCTTTCAAATTAAACAGAAAAGATCTGTAGCAACTTTAAGTAGAAAACAACTTCTTTAAAAAAACATAATCCAAGGGCTGGCAAGATAGCTCAGTAGAATAAGTGCTTGCCTGGCAAGTGCAAGGTCCTGAGTTCAATCCCCAGTACCGCTAAAAAAAAAAAAAAAAAAAGACATAAGCCAAAATCTATATTGTTACATTTGCCTATATTTTATTTAAAATTTTCTGCACACAACAGAAAGTCAAAGATCAGGAGAAAACACACAACCAGCAAAAAATCTATATTCAGGATATATCATCCAGTCTCATAAACTAATGGTAAACAAGAATTTTTAATCTCATTTATAAGTAGCAGAAACTGTTAGCAGAAAGAAGAAATCTTGGTAGTCAACAAGCTTATTAAAAGGAATTCAGAGCCGGGCGTGGTGGCTCACGCCTGTAATCCCAGCACTCGGGAGGCTGAGGCAGGAGGATTGGTGTGAGTTCGAGACCAGCTTGGGCTACAAAAGTGAGTGCAGGACCAGCCTCAACTGCATAGCGAGACCCTGTCTCAAAAAGACAAAAAAAAAATAAAAATAAAAATAAAAATAAATAAAAGGAATTCAGTCTCTAAAGCTATACAAGAGAAATGCAAATTAAAACAAAAATGAGACTTAATTTATATATATTAAGTTTGCAAACAAATTCAAATATTAAAGATGTGAAGCAATAGATCTTCTCATACACTGCCTAGGAGATTACCACAAACATAATAAAAAACAGTAATGCTGTATCTAGTAGACTTAAAGATGTTGAGCTTACACTGTCTATTCCTGTGGAATAGCTTGCATTTGTTGCACAAAGAAACATGTGCACAAAGGATATTCTTAGCAGCACTTTGTATAAGAGCAAAATCTGGATGCTGATTAAACAAGGAGTAGATGTGGCATTTTTAGTCAAGGAAAAATGCATCTGTATTAAATGAGAAAATAGCTCAATGGCATAAGCACCTGTCTGGCCAACTCAAGGTACTGAGTTCAACCTTGGTACCAAAATAAGTAAATAAATAAAGTGGAACCACGTTAACAGTCTACAGAAAATTAATTATAAAAGAAAAGATGAAGTGCATGTAGCATAGAACCAGTTTCAAACTCTGCACAACTATACTAACTTATACAAGTATAGATTTGTTATATATATTATATATACATACATATATTCTTAAAAGCTATCAAAATGAAATCTATCAAATTTATTATTGTACTTATTTGTGTATTGGAATAGAAAAAACAAGTCTAGGGAATGTATTATGATTCTTTAGAGGATGCAATGGAAACGTAGATGTACAATTATGCAAAGAAACTTCTGCAGGCTTAAGGATCATAGCAGGAGAGTCCACAACTGTCCTCATGCTGGAGAGCCAGAGGGTCCAGTACCTGTGCAGCTCCAGAAGAGGGAAGCCATGAGATAAGAGGGGTCAAGGGTACAGCATTAATCTGAGGTGGAAGACCTGGAAACTCACCACACAGCTGCCATTGTTCATCTACGGTGGAAAGCTGAAGAAAATGGAGTCCTGGAAACCAACATCCAGATATAACCACAGCAGAAAACTCGACTGCTCAGGAACACCGGAGCTTTTACAGTAGAAACACTTCCTTCTTTTCTTTATCAGTACATCCAGCCTGTATGCCCATCGGTATTTGTGCCACCTGAAACAGGGGGTCTTCCCAGCGGTTTGCTGGCCTACACATCTGTCAGGCACAGACACACCCAGAGTGATGCCTTAGTAATGGTCTAGATGAGTTTTAATCAATTCAAAGTACCTATTATGATTATCACCGGGAAAAAGACTGTGCAGCCACCAAGCGACAAAATCACAACCTAACTGAATTTTCTTTACAATATAATTGAACTGCCCCTCATTCTATTACTTAAAGCAATTATTCTGACAAGCTGAGCAAAAGAAGGTAGTGAAAATTCTGATGAAAAAGGGCTAAAGAAAGCAAGAACAGGAAATAAACAAAAAGAAAAGACACAGATTGACATTTCAAAGTTATTTTCTTATATGTTTAAAATAAAAAGAACCTCCTTCCTAGATGACTCAGATCAACTAGAATCTCAGTTTTCTTTCTGAAAAGCTAGTCTTTCAAATTTCAGTTTGATTATATAGCACACATAACTCCACCCTCTTGTCACCTGGGTATGCTGAGACCCAGTGCAGGCTGTGATGATATTCTGAATTTCTAGAGTCTATAATGATTTCACGTTTTTCATTCCTCATTTCATTCCTCATTCATGAATTTGAATTCCCCCCCCCCTTTTTTTGATGAAATTGGCTAGGACTTATCAATTTTATTTATTCTTTCAAAGAACCAACTCATAAACTTAATTCTTTGTATCATTTTGTCTCCACTGCATTATTTAAAAATATTCATTTCCTTATTTATTCAATACAGGGATTTTCTATGCAGCTGAGACTCACAGCGATCCTCCTGACTCAGCCTCCCAGATGCTGAGATTATAGGCATGTGCCACCCCGCCTGGTTTTGGTGGCCAGCTCAGCACTGGCTGGCACAAGGATCAAACCCAGGCCCTTGCACTTCCAAAGCAGGCACTTAGACTGCCAAGCTAACTCTTCAGCCCCTCCACTGCATTTATTTCTGCACTGCTTTTTATAATTTCTTGCCTTCTTTGGGCTTTGGGCTTGACTTGCTCGTTTTTTTTTTTTCCTAAGAGTTTGAATTGCAGCATAAGATTGCTTATTTGGGATCATTCTGTTTCCCCAACATGAGAATTTATCACTATAGATGTCCCTCTTAAGACAGTTTTTATTGCATTCTACAGGTTCCAGTAAGTTCTATCTGCATTTTCATTTGATTGTAAATATTTTATATTTTCTTATTTAATTTCATCTGTGAGCCATTGTTTGTTCAAGAGAGTGTTAATTTCCATGTTTTTATAGAGTTTTTGTGCTTTCTTTTCTCAATAATTTTCAGTGCCAGCCCTGTTTCCCAGGAGTGCAGAGAGTGGGCTCAGTAGCACATGCCTATAATCCCAGTACTAGAAAGGCTTAAAACAGGAGGATTGCAATGAGTCTGAGCTGCGTAGCGAGACCCTGTTCCAAATAAATAAATAAATAATCCAGTTTCATTGCACTATGATCAGATAACATGAATGAGATACTTTAAATTCCTTTGCATTCATTTAAGCACGCTCTGTGTGCTAGTATATGGGCTGTTTTGGAGAATGGCCCATACGCAGCTGAGAAGAATGTGTATTCTGATGTTGTTGGGTAGAAGCCCCTATAAAGGTCTACTAAGTTTCATTTCTTTACAAGTTTGGTTTAGTTCTTTTTTTTTTTTTTTCTTTGCGGAATTTTTGTCTAATTGATCTATCTCTTTGTGTCAATGGGCTGTTAAAGACTCCTACCACTATATGATAGCTAATTTAGTTTTGCATGTCTTTTAAAATTTGTCTTAAGGGCTGATCGGATAGCTCAGTGGATTAAAGTGCCTGCTTCAGCAGATGCAGGGGTCAGGGGTTTGACCCCCAGCCTGCCATGCTAGCCCTGCCCCCAGGGCATGCTGAGACTACAAATGAGACTAGATGCGGTGGTGCACATCTGTAATCCCAGTGCTTAGGAGGCTGAAAAACAAGAGAATCCCTATGAATCCAATCTGTGTAGTGAAACCCTGTAGATCCTGTACTAAATACATAAAAATAAATAAATACATACATACATAAATAAAATTTGTCTTTTTTATTTTTTTATATGAATGCTAATCTTCTGTATTTTTTTTAATTTTATTTATTTATTTTTTCATGTTTCAGAACCTTTGTTTATTCACTCATTTTTGTGGCCAGCTCAGCCCACCCAGAGGGTAGGGCTGGCACAGCATGTGGTGCCAGGGATCGGACCACGGTCTCTGAAGCCGCCCAAGCTTTCCCAAGCAGGCGCTTTAGACCACTGAGCCGTCCCGCTGGGCCCCTAAAATTTGTCTTATGTATCTGGGTACTCCTATAGTGGTTGCTTATATATTTATGATTGATATCTCTTCCTCTTGCAGTTTTCCTCCGACAAGTATATATTGTCCTTCTTTACTTGTTTGAATCACTCTTTGTCTG
>PVJA010015864.1:0-28368 GCA_004027025.1 Myocastor coypus | reverse complement strand
TCTTCTTCTCCTTCTTCTCCTTCTTCTCCTCCTTCTTCTTTTTCCCCCTGGAACTGGAGATTGAACTCAGGCCCTTGTGCTTATTAGGCAAGTGCTAATTCTACTGGGCTATCTCCCCAGCCCCTTTTCTTCCAGTTTTATATCTGGTAATATGAATAACTGGTTGGAAGACAAAACTATGTATTACAACAAATACTGTGAAATTCATATTACTTTGTTAAGAGAAATTCTAATTTTTCTGTTTTGATACTATTTTGATCTCTTTTAAAAAAATAAAAAACAATTTTTATTTTATTTTATTTTTATTTTATTTTATTTTATTTTTTAAAAACAAATTTTCAGGATAATAAAAATATAAAAATCATTAGAAATGATATAGAATTTCATCAACAAAGTGATACAAATTCAACAATGGTTGTCACATTGCATATTGCTGTCTTCAAATTAATTGTTCAGATTACCAGATATGAGCATGTAAATTTGGTCAAAAAATTACAAAGAAGAAAAAACTGTAAGCATTAACTGTTCTCCCGGCATAGCCTTGCTAAACTGTGTCCTCTACCCTCCCCAGGACTTACTTGAATTTATTATCTTTGTGAAATTTTTCTCTAAAGTACTGCAAAGAAAATTTAAATTGGCAGAGTATACCTGAGAAAATATTCATAAAATACCAACATTTCTTAATTGTGAAGTAGTTAAGAGAGGAAAATTTTCTAAGTGTTACATTTAAAAATAAACCCTCTAGGCTATCACTCTACACTTTCCTTTCTCCCATTCTCTTTCCTCCTGCAGGCAGCGAATGCTTGACCTCCTGCATGGCACAGTCATCCACGTAGCAGATTCTGCTCTATTATATGCTACACAGTACAGACAGCTTGACTTGTGGTCTGATGTAAATGTGAAAGTAATAATTATAACAAAGAAATAATCTGTTCATCTACTCGAAAGAACAGGGTGAAGACTGAGTGAAGATTAATAAAACTAAATTAAAATTCTATAAAAATTCCACTGTCAGGACCAGCCAAAAAGCTCAGCAGATTAAAGCACCTGCAAGTAGGTGCAGGGGCCAGGGTTCAATCCCTGGGCCTGCCATACTGGCCCTGCCCCCGGGGCATGCTGAGCCAGCAATTGAGACTGGGTGTGGTGGCTCATGCCTGTAATCACAGCTCTTGGGAGGCTGTAAAGAGGCGGATCACTATGAGTCTGATCTAGTAGTGAGACTCTGAACACCCTGTAGACTCTTCTCCCCACTACACACACAAAAAAAAACTACTATCCTTCAATAAAGTCTATAAAACAATAACTTTAAACTTTGCTCTTGGAACATACCAATAATGCTGAGATTCCCTGTGAGATATGTTGTGAGTTCCTAATATTTACCAGGCTGTGGTATTGTAGAAGTTTTTGGAGACAGAAGCATGGTGGGTACTAGATTATCTTTATAACAGCCTAAGTGTCACTGATTTGGTTTCTGATATGGGTGCTCTAATGTCTTAACAGAAAGCAAAAAAGTAAAAAGAAAAAAGTTTGTGCTAATTTGCTGGAGTGGAATGTCTGGCCTATGCTGTAATTTGGATGTGCCTGTCAGAGTTCATGGGTTAGAAATTTAATCCCCTACTTATAGTGTTGAGATATCAAAACCACTTATGGGGGATTGGAGCAGGAGAGACATACGCTTGTGAATGGGTTAATGGCACTATGGGAACGGGTCAGTTATCACGAAAACAGGTTCCCTAAAGAGGATGAGTTCTTCCCCCTTTCTTCTGTACGTGTGCAACTCCTTTCCCTTCCCTGTTCCACCATCAGATGACACAGCAAGCAGGGCCTTTCCTAAGTGACAGAACCTACAGATTGGATTTCCAAAATTCTAGAGCTATAAAAATAAACTTCTGTTCTTTATAAGATTCCCAGTCTCAGGCATTTTGTTATAGTAGGACAAAAGAGACCAAGGCGTATAATTGACACGGGAGAAATGGGTTGCTGCTGTAACACATATGTGAACATATGGCAGTAGCTTTGGAACTGGGTACTAAGAAAAGCCTAGTGGAATTTGGATATGAGAAATTTCGGTGAGTGTTGCCGAAAAATTGTAGGGAAAGTCTAAATCTTCTTAGAGATTATTGAAATGGTCATGGCCAGAATGCTGGCAGAAATATGAGCAGTAAAGGACATTTTGATGAGGTCTTAAGTAGAAATGAGGAACAAGTATTATAAACTGGAGTAAATATCATCTTTCTTGTAAAGTAACTAAGAACTTGGACAAACTGCGTCCATCCCTGAAGGTTTTATGGAAGGTAGAATTTAGAAGAATGAGCGAGGCTATCTATGGAGAAGTTTCTGTGTGGAATATTAAAGGGCCTTTACACTGCATGTGGCAAAATGAAGAAATGATTGAAAGGTAAAATTTCTAATTAAAAGGGCCAGATGCTATATAAATTTGAAGAAGTTGTAGCCTGGCCATCTAAAAAGTAAAAGACTAAAGAACAGTTCAAAGATGCAGCCAAGTGATCCTTCCATAAGAGGATCAGCATGGACAGAGGAGAACCAGGTGGCATCCATCAAGTCCCCCGGGAAGTAACGCCAAAGGGGTGCTGAGATTTTCATAGCTATGTTTCCCCTAGCAGGCCCTGAGCTCTAAAGAAGGCAGAAAGATTTTGAAGATCAGGCCTGGGTGCCTTTCGTGGCTTGTCGCCCAGCATCACTGCCCCAGGACTCTGCACCCTGCATTCTTGCATAGCACCCGATCCTTCAATGACCCCATTGTGGCGCAAGAGGCTCCAGCTGTAGCCTGGGCAACTGCCCCACAGGGCACAAGTGTGAAGCCTTGGTGGCGTCTTCATGGTGCTTGTTCTGCTTCTGTTTGCCTGATCCTCGAGCACATCTAAGACAATGATATTCGGTATAAGTCAAAGATTTTATTTTTGTATTTTGTATTTATTTATTTTTCTGTACTTAGGACAGTGTCTACAGGATCTGTAGGGTCTCACTACATAGGTCCGACTTGTAGTGATTTCTACTATTTTCAGCCTCCCAGGAGCTGAGATTACCAGAGCGCACGACCATACCCATTCTCAAGCGCCATCTCGCACCGCGAGGTGGGGCCGGCATGGCATGCCAGGGATGGAACCCCGGCGGCTGTGTTCTGCCTAAGCAGGCACTTTAGTCCCCAGAGCTATCAGGCCACCCCTCAGAGGAGGTAGTAGAATACATTTACCATCACCACTGACATCCTCATGTCATCCTCACCATCCTCACCAGCCACAATGAGCACCACATATTTTTTTAAAAATCCTATTGCAGAGAAAGGTATTTCAATATAGATTGTAACTTTTCATTTAATTTAAAAATTTGTGTACTGCAAATATGAAAATTATATTATTCATCCACCAGAGGGAGCCCCCAAATTTGCTGTCTGAAAGGAAATAAGGCTGAAATAAGTAAGTGCAAATTCTGTACATTTTAGGGTTGACGATCAAGATTTTAATCCACTCTGCCCTGGTGGTGTGGGCTCACTCGTCAGCTCTTCCCATCACACAGGGACGATACATTTTCCTGTTGCACATGCCACTTCATTTTGATCGATGGTTCCTAAACAATCATTTATGTTTGTCTTTTTCTGACTTTGTTGAATTTTTATTCTATTTAACTCTGTTTCAATACTTTAACTTGTGAATAGTGCTGACTGATTTCATGTGTTGAAAGTATACTCATACTAGCTCTCCTCTTTCAGGTTCTAATTTATCTTATATTTTTATATTGTTAAATTTATGATCTGCATTTTTTCTATAATTTGAGAATAAATTCAACAAGCATCACATATTCCATTTTCCCCATTTCTTTGTTTTGATCTATTAGCTGACTGGCTAGGTATCCAATAGTTTATTTAAGAAAGGTTTTTGGATCCTTGAATCCTTGGTATATTTTGTATTTAGGAAGATTGTTTTACATATGTGCATGGCAAATTGGTATATTCTATTTTCAGATTTTATTTCCTTCCTTCAGCTATAATTTTATTTTTTTTCTTAGGTGGGTCTTATGTTTAAAACAAAATATTTTTCAAGAAATATTATGTGAGTGTGGGGTAGAAAAGACAATTACCTAACCGTTTTCTTTAGGTGGAGAAATTCCTAAAGTTGTCTTCATTTCTGGAAGGGTCAATCTTAGAATAATCCTTTTGAATAACTAATGCCTTCTAAATGAGCTCCAATCACACTTTATGGCTTGCTGGCTCTCTCCCTGTTTCTGTTTCTGTCTCTGTCTCTCTGTTTCTCCATCTAGTTCTATTGTAATATAATTGATATGCTAAAATGTGTGCATTTTGAAGTACGTATACCTACATCCATGATACTGTTCCACAATCAAAACAAAAAAATTTATCCATGACTTTAGACGTTATTTTGTATTCCTCACCCCCAATTCTGTTTCTTTTATTGTAAGAATATTTACTTTAGTAGGACAGTGCTGGAGACGGGCATTTTTAAAAGAGCTCTGTGTTTAAGCATTGTGTCTGTGCTCTGTTTTAGAAGATCTCCAACTTTTCTCACTGAATAATGTAATCAACCTTATTTTGTGTCTGTGGAAATTGTGCCAAGGGGTTAAAGCAATAGCCCACGGCCGTGGAGCACGTGAGAATGCCCTGGAGCAGGTCCAGGACGCTGCCTTGCGTGATGCACGTTGCTGCCCAGCCTGAGAGCCAGCCAGCTTCGTCCCATGGCCCTCAGCTAAGGTCAGCTGTGCTAATTCTCAGTTCTGAACGGAAGTCAGTGGTGTTTTACCTCTATTACTAGAATGTTGTTGTGGGGAAAAATAAATGATAAAAAATGAATAAAGCTGAAATAGATTCATCCAGAGTCAGTGTTGATGCATTCATTCTCCACTTTCTTCAATCCCTTATAGTCAACAAGCTGCTTATAAACATGCAGTATGGTAGCAAAAAGTTTTGGTAAATGCACTGCTTGAACATGATCAGCATTTTAGGAAAACACAAAACATGGTGTTTGGCGTTTGCATGACTTTGTGTTTTAACAAGGCGTTTAACATAGCTGTTTGTAGATGTTTTAAAAGCTCTAGGTTAATAAAGTAAACTAGTAAATGTAAAGAAGTTACCATTTATACTTGTTACCTCAAAGCACAATTCATTTTCTTCTCATTAACTCTACTGAAAATCAATAATTGTATAGCATATTAAAATGGTAGATAAATATTGAGATGTTAAAGATATAAGGGGTACACAGAGTGGATTTTAGAGAAATATTTCTGAAGTGAATACATAATATGAGATTAATACTAGATTGCACATTCTAAATAAATTATTTACAAACTTAAACGAATATAACATTGAAAATGGTGTGAAATAAAAATGAAGAAGAAAGTTTTTATAGATCAGGCAGATAATAGTTGACTCTATGCCAAAATCAAGAAACTTATTTTCATAGAATTCTCAAGTAGAGAGGGGTAGGCAATAATTATTTAAAGACTTGAAATATCTGAATTTAGTTGAAATTATAGCACATTTCCAAAAAAATAAAAAAGAGAACCTTTTGCGTAAGAAATTTGAATAAACACATACTAAGATACACAAAAATGAAATTGTCCAAAACTAATTGTAGAAAAAATTAAAACATATTTATTAAAAAATTAACTATGGAAGAACAAAATTAAATAGCATATTTTTAAATTTATAATTAATTTTCTGGGTATTATTTAATCTTAATTTTTGTTTTAAGATTGATATTGTATCTTTGACTTGCAATCTACTTATAAGACTTATGATATGATATTTTGTCCTAGTATTAGAAACTCTAAAAGGTATATTTCCATTTTTCATTGACTTTATATTACTTCTTCCTTGTCTTTTACACACAAATAGGTTGGTTTTGGTTTTTTTGTCCAGTCCTCTGAATTGGTTAGTCTAGTTTCTTGTCACTTGCTCTTTGTTTTTTAAAGCACAATTTAATTGATCAGTTGAGCCTGGTCATCAGTGAGACTCATGAGGTGTCTTCCCCTCTTGCTGAAGTCAAACCAACCACATGCTCTCTTAGGTCTCCTGCCTCCTTGTGATTGTTCAGTAGGTCAGCGATTGTCCAGTCCTCCTGAGGGATGACCAGGAAGGAACATGACACAGCCAGGCCCTGCAGTGTGTCCTGTAGATTCACAGAGCATCCCCTGTGCTGTTGTTCCTACCGCTGCCACCTGGCCTGAGAGAGCACAGGACTGGCTTTGTGTGGTTTTTCTTTACACACACACACACACACACACACACACACACACACATCTAGGTAGGCCCTCTATGGTGCTGCCTCCTCAGCTTACCACAGGGGGCAGACACTGACTGAAAAAGGGCTGAGAAAAACAGATGCTCAAGGGAGATATGCCAATGTAAAAAGAAAATAAAGCAACACAATAAAATCACTTTTAAAGCATGTTTCTGTTGCAACCTTTAATGGTACATCATGAGAAATGGGTTTCATTTATTTATTTAAAAATAAACAACTGTTCATTAATGTTGAAAATGTATGGCTGTAGGGTTTTAAGTAGGGTAATTTAAATCTTTTCTCCAGAAGACCACTTCTGATTGCTTCTCAGCCTTTTGCTAAGATCAAGTGCAGAAGACTGCTTCTTACATTTTTACATTTTTTATTTTAAGTTTAATAACTCTATAAATACATTTCACTCCTGTGTTCCAGCTTTGTTGTTATAACTCTCAAATGAATAATGCATCCTTATTAAACATTAAACTAAACTTCGCTTACCAGTCAATAGCTTGTACCACTGAAAAAGAAAAGCTGGTTAAAAGTACATCAAGTGTTGCTGCTCTCAGGGAGCTGAACTGCCTGCAAAATTCGGAGGTCTCAAGTATGTGGAAAACACTGCAGAAATATCACATCAAGTGGTTTCTGGGCATCACCGAGCCTATAATACCTTGGTTTTTTTTTTTGTTTTTTTTGTTTGTTTGTTTGTTTTTTAAGACATGGAAGTAACAGGTCTGGATCCTGTAGCTCACCTGCTGGAATCTGAACTTCAGCATCCCTATGAACTATCATTTGTTTATAGTGCATATTATAAAAAACAGAGTGGTGTAACACTTTATTTGTTTAAATAAAGTAATTTTTAGAGTAGCACAATTCTTAGGGGTAACGTTTCCATCCTAAGATTACATTCTTGCCCATCTATCCAGAATGCTTATACTACAGGTTCACTTGCAGGGAGGTTCCTTAGAGAACTGCCAGAGCTTCTGTTTTCTCATCTACAAAGCAGTGAACATGATTTTGCCTTGATGTATGAGGACAGTGGAGCAAGATGGCACCTGGGCTGTGCTTAGAGAAAGGCCTTCCAAATACTCCATAGGTGCTCAGAGGTAAATAGCAGTAACTGTGTGCGAAGTCCTCATAGACACTTAAACAGATTATATAAAAATTTGAGAAGACGAAAATAACCATCACAGAAACAACACATACTGCTAAAAGGGTCGGCTTGTTTTAGCCTTTTATTATTAGATTGAAAGAAGGAACTTTCAAATCATACTTTTGAAATAGAATATATATTTAGAGAATTTCTGAAGAAAATTCTGAGTTTAGCTATTTCATGACAAAATAAAGGTGCCAGTATTTTAATAATAAATTTCTATTTACTAACAGTCTTTTTTAAAATGTATTTGGTTGTAACAGGGTCTCACTATATAGCTCAAACTCATACTGATCCTCCTGTCTTCAGCCTCCACAGCGCTGGGATTACCAGCGTGCACCACTATGCCCAGACTCTATGGCCAGCTCAGCCCACCTTGGGGGCTGAGCTGGTGTGGCATATGGTGCTGGCGATCGAACCATGGTCCCTGTGCTTACCTAAGCAGGCACTGTAGTCCACTGAGCTATCTCATCAGCCACAAAAGTCTTATACACAGACCGTAAAACTTTACTTAGATACATAGAAAACAAACGGAAATATTTCTGTTCTAGCTTTTAAGTGCAACTTAGTGGTAGAAAATTAACTTCTTGTGTTTCTTTTATGGAAATGCTTAGAAGAAAATAAAATACATATACCTAATTATAAGTCTGTTATTTACGACATGAAAAAGACTTAAAGTTGTGTGGTGCAGAGTGAGCACTATCTTAATTTTGACAAACTGGATATTAGTGTCAGATGACAATAAATAAACCCTTCATATACTGGAATATTCAGTGAATAACTTTCAAAATATTATGAATACATAAAACTTCAGTCATCCATAGGCAATTACATGTAACTGATAATTGGGTTGCTTTTATATCTTATAATGCAGAGCTTACAGGATAATAAAACTGGCTGGGTTTAAGAATGCAAGGTTTTTTGCACAGAAGCACACAGGAATATGATAGCACCTATGAAAGCCTCAGTAGTGGGCAACTGGAAGGAGATAAGCAGGTCCTGGCACCAATGGTGGTAGCTGCTATACAAGTAGTACATGAAGAGTAAGCATCTGAAAAGGACTGGGTGAAAAGCATGTAGTCCGAGGAAATCTTTCTAGCACTAGATAGACATCATTCAATCACGGGAAGTGGAGGTGAGGACCTAGTGCTTCCTAATGCTCATGTGTCTTACAGAGGACAAGACAGAGAATAGACCTGTGGGGCAGAAAGTAGCCATGATAGAGCAGAGTGCAGATTCTGACACTGGTTTATAAGAGATTGGTTCAATTTAAGGATTAGGGTGGAACATGAGAACAGGATCTAAAGTTTCCCCGCTTAAGGAAAAGGTAGGCTGAAATCTAATTCACTCTAAACACACAGACAACAACTTAAGCATCCAACAATACTAACACTATCTTCACCAATATCTTACAGTGGACCCAAATATGAGTTTCATAAAGGACTTTACTTAATATTCTTCACAAGGCAGATGGCATACCAAAACCACAGTGGAGTTCAATAAAAGTCAAAGTAGAGCCATTCGGTGGGTATTCAATGGATTTACGTGGACTGATTTTATGCTGAGGAATTTTTGTTTCATGTTGTTGGTTCTAAGACTTGAATCTAAGCCACATAGGAAGAGCAAAACTTGCATTCAGAAATGAACCTGAATATGGACGTCTGGGGATGAAGTATAAAATGTTTTCTGTTCAGTAAATCATAGGATTGATGAGGCAAAGTAGACTTGTAACCCTTAAGAAGCAGTGCAGGCATCCAGGAGCCCACACCGACACTCTGGTCAGGTGCCATGGAGGGGTCTGCTGCTAGGGAGTCGACGCTGGACGCCAAGTCCGAGGTCACTAGCCAGGTGAGTCCGAGGCCGTCCCGCCCCGTCTCCCGCCCACCGCCTCTAGACTAGGGCCCGGGCCCGCTGCCTGCCACTGGACGACCAGGCCATGCTGATAGATTTTCATTGGAAACTGGGTATGGCTGTGAGCTCGGACAGTTGCAGATCTCTTAAGTATCCTTACATTGCAGTGATGTTAAAAGTGGCAGATCATTCAGGTCAAGTAAAGAACAAATCTTTTGAAATGACAGTTCCACAGTTTTAGAATTTCTATAGACAGTTCAAGGAAATTGCTGCTGTTATTGAAACTGTGTGAAAATTGATTACTTGGATTGGTAAACTTATGATTTTAAAATGATGAATTTCACCTGCAAAAGAATTGCACTTTCATTTTTCCAATTTTAAAAAATAATCTAAAAGTCAGATAGGCAGGAATTAGTGGTGATGCACACTTTGTGAACTGAATTGAACAACTTTAAAAGGTGTATTTTGTGTGTAGATTATGTCTCAATAAAAAAACAATTGAGTGATACTGAAAGAAAATTATAGCATTTTCAAGGGAATATATTTAACACTGGACACATAATTTGTAATATTATTTTATAATATTGAGCCACAAAGTCAAGTGTAGGTGTGCAGACAGTTTGTCCACATACTGGAAACCTAAAGAAGTCAATTGAAGGCCTGGATTCCACAGCAATGGCCATGTCTTGCATTAGTCCAGCTGAAGACATAGATCACATGGCACTGTTCTACACAAGTCCAGCTGGAGGCCTAGAGCCCATGACAATGTCTCATGCAAGTCTTTCTCAAGGATCTACACTGGAAAGACCCAAAGGTCGGTGGTGGAAGGTAAAATGTCTATACCTGTTGCATGGCAGATGTGTGCCAGCAGACTGAGGGATCTGCACTGGAGCCAAGAAGTGATTCATCTAAAGGGGAGATTTAGAACAAGAATGTTACTAAGCATTTTCACTCTGTTGATAGAGACTTCGGATTTTTTTCAAGTAAAGATCAGAACTTTCCCAAAATGAACTGTAGCCATGCTCAGCAATAGCCAGGACCTGAGCTCCCACTATAAGACTTGCCAAGGTAGTATTTGGAAACCAGTATGACAAGCTTCTCCAGGAGAATCAGCAGCACTGTTTTCCTCTTCAGTTCTTTTTTTATGCTGTTGGCAGTAGTTATGTGGGCCTTCTGCATCTTGCACCATGTTGCCTCAGTTGTTACTGTTTTATAGTTATATAAAGTTGACGGTTGATCCACAACAGTCCAGTTTTATGTATTAGAACAATGATTTGAAAATTTACTAGTAATAGGGCCCAGTTTATTAAAATTTGTAGAGTCATGTAAATACATGTCAGAAAAAGTGATTGCAGTCTCTATAAATTTAACATTCACTTGTAAAGCAATTGTGAGAAATAGTTTTTCCTAAACCTTTGGAATCAGTTTAAAACAGACCATTATGCTCTTAAATTACACTAACAGTGTCTTCTGTTAATTCTGGAAGTCTGCTGCTGGGAATCTCTGGTGCTGGTACAGAAAGCAGGACATCACTTGGAAGCTCCTGTATGCACCATTTTTGCTATCTGTCTTACCTCTGAAGCTTGTGTAGTGCTATAGTTTACCTTTAAATTTCATGAGTGTTTCACACTGGTGAATATTAAACTAGAACCTTTAAGCACAGGAATTTGGTTGATTTGATTTCCATAATTTATCATCTAGATAGAGGAGATTGAGAAGAATAAGAATGTTGCTAAGCATTCTTACTCTCTTGGTAAGAACAGGAAATAATATGGTTTCTTGCAAAGCTGTTACACACATAATAGAAATTTCCAGTCTAGAAGCTTAGTCTGGGAGTGTCTCCTTCAAAAATACAAATAAGATATTTAGTATGCCTTGTCTAATGTACATCCATTTGCTTTAAGCATACTGAAGGCAGTGTACTGTTTTCCAGATGCTTCTGTAGTTAGAGTAGAGCTACAGGTTTTGGTTTAAGCCAGTGAGATCTTGGTAAAAATGTCTTAAGCCATGAGCAGTTTTGGCTACTAATTGAGCTTTGCTGTCTGCCAAGCTCTCCTGTCCTTAGAAATGAAGAACTCTAAAAATAACAAAAGATGGACCCTTCAAATTATATGGGAGGTAGATTACAGTCAAGAATAGCATGATTTGCATTGAAAACCAGAGTGAGCTGGAAACCAACATTTATGAACTGGTGAGATTTTGAGTTTCTGGCAAGTAAGCATAAATTGAGTAATTTACAATTTTCCAGCTGCAAAAACCAAAAGAATTATACTAGATACTTTTAAATATGGAAATGGTTGAAAATTTTTGTGTACCATACAGCTCTTTAATACCAGTATACATATTTTATAAAATGCAAAGATACATTCATATATGAGAAGTTATGAAAGCATGCACTAGTTTGCAAATGGAGGGAGGGGGAGATAAAGGTTTGAAGTTAATGCATTAAAAATAGTTTTAAAAGACCTGAAAACATGAAAATTTTTGTTTTTTAAGTTTTGAAAAGTTCTTTGCTTTTAAAAGTTTTATTTTAAAGAAATGTGTAGTGTTTATGAAACAGGGACACCTCTGTAACATAAACACAAATCCTAAGTCCTGGCTCTGCTGTAGAAACAGTAACCCAGCTAGTTTTAACATTTTGGCTGACAAGACAAGGAAACTTCTTCCTCTCTCTCATATTCACCATATTACAAATTTATACCCTCCTCTTTGTTGTCAGCTGGGTGACACATCCAAGGAGTCAGATCTGGGTGCTGCCTACCGATGCACAAGCTGACCAATTGTCATTAGCTGCTACAGATAGCAGCTGTGAATAGTGAGACACTTAATTGCTTCTAGAATTAGGGCACATGAAGTCCTCATCTCTTTCACCTGTGGTATACTAACTTTTTACCTTTGGAAATAAAAACTCCATTTCAAACTCCGTAAGGTCCCTCTACTTCCACTGACCTCAGTTTGACATCTTTCCTTCCTCTGCATTTCTTGGTGGGTAATAGATTTGAACTAAATTGTGTGCATCTTGAATTTAAAAAAACAAAAATTTTCATAATACAGCTTTATACCATTTTCATTGCAGATACCTGCTTTTTAAAAAGTTTACTCACATGGCTGGCCTAGAAATTGACCACTATTACTAACCCACTACAAATTACATATCAAAACTAATAATTTTATAAAGGGAAAATTAACATTTTTGTAGGAAATGTGTTACATATTAAGCATTTGATTATAAGTAACATTTTGGAAAGCTCAGGCTGCAAAATATTGGAACTTTTGATTTAAAATGTAAGTTACTCCTGAAGTCACCAAGTGAGAACCAAGTATTTTCCATATATTCTGCCATGATAAGTTTAATGTAAACATCATATTTATTTGGAAAGAGGCAGAAGAATCATATGGATTGAAATCAATGTTGATGCATTAAGGCTGATTGATGCTTATTTTTTAAAAAGTGCTTAAGCAGAATTATAATAAACTTGTGAGTTTGATATATTTTTAAACAATCTTGTAGAGGCTTTAGGTTTATAGAAAGATTGTGCATAGATAACTTCTATATGTCCAATCCCTGGTTTTGTATATTACTATATTGATATATGGCATACTTTTTATAATTCATGAGCTATTATTGATACATGTATTAAATTTCTTTTGTTTTTATCTAATATTTTTTCTCTATTATAGGCCCATCTCAGGCAGCACATTACATCTTCAATTTCTCTTGACTATGTTAGTTTCTCAGACTTCTTTTGTTAACTCAGTTCTGATGAGTATTGGTTAGCTATGTTGTAGGATGCCCTCAACTGGAATTTGTTGTTTATCTAGGCTGGAGGTGTAGGGTTTGGGGAGGAAGATCACAGAGGTAAAGTGCCATTTCACTTAGATTCTCTTAAGGTTTAGGTCTTACATGTTTATAGTTTAGATCTAAAATAGTTCCTCACTTTTCAAGTCTCTTGATTGAGTGATGGCTTAGTAGTAGTTATTACATCATTAAGTAAAAATGTATAAAATATGAGGGCTATGATGAAAGTAAGGTCAGTGATTAAACAATTTGGTATCCACTTCTGTGAAGTTAAAACAATAGAACTATAGGTCTGTGTACCCAGTTCCTGGAATATAGCTGCCTAACACAAGAAACTCAGCCAAATGGTCTTGTCTTGGAACCAATAATCCATTCTCACTGTTATAGCTTGTGTTTAGATAAACCCCCAAAGCCTCCTGTGGTTATAGGTGGGGCCTTTTCAGATAGGGCTGGATTTAGAGTAGGTGATGCTGGAATTGATTCATAATGTAATGCTAGGATTAAGGGCATGAAGAATAAAGATTACCCTATGCACAGATAGCCTGGATAAGATATAAGGAGCAAAAAGTTGTGGTTGTCCCTTGTATTTGCTGTCTTCAATGTGCAATGAACTACTTTTTGTCTGCAACTCCCCTCTGCCATGTGCCACTCTGCCTTGGAGCTGGCCAACTATTGACTCAAATCTCCATGAACTATAAGCCAAATAAACTTTTCCTCCTGTTAAAAAAAAAAAAAAAAAAAAAAAGCAGTGCACTGGCTTGCTTTTTTTTTTTTTTTTTTTTTTTTTTTTTTTTTTTTTTTTTTTTTTTTTTTTTTTTTTTTTTTTTTTTTTTTTTTTTTTTTAGTGTACTGTTTTGTGCTCCACTGGTAGAAGTAGAGGGCTGCAGGATTTGCTCCTAGCATACATAGTTTGAATCAAGAAGCAGGTGAAGAACAGAGACATGCCTGTTCCCAGAGGAGTCATGGCTTCTGTGCTGTGGGGAGCCAGATAAGGCTGAGCTCCTTCCTTTGCAGTAGGTAACTCAGAAAGGGAAGTGTGGAAAGGCTTCGCCTGGCTATGGAAGGCCCCCCCACTCTCACTCCTTACCCTAGGACAGTGGTTCTCAACCTTTCTAATGCTGTGACCCCGCAATACAGGTCCTCATGTTGCAGTGACCCCAAACCAAAAAATAATTTTGGTGGCTACTTCAAAACTAATTTTGCTATAGTTATGATTTGGAATGTAAATACCTGATATGCATTATGTATTCTCATTGCTACAAATCAAACATAATTTAAACATAGTGATTAATCACAAAAACAATATTTAATTATATGTTGAGAAATATTTATTACTAATTCCAATAAATAACATTTCAAAATGGCATAGCATGGGTTTAAATATGTATTTTCTGATGACTTTAGGCGAACCCTGCATTTTGGTGGTTCCCACCCCCCCCCCCGGGGGTCCGCAACCCACAGGTTGAGAACCGCTGGCCTAGGACAACAGGACCTTTGACCCAATACTTGTTTCTAATAATCAAAATCATTCAAACTTTGACATTTGAAATGTTCCCCTACTGAAAATGGCTGAGACAAAACAGAATAGCTTTTCATTTTACTTCCTTTTATTTTTTAGAGAAATTGCTATCACCGGAGATCTCTGTACTCAGCCAAGTCTTACTCAGGTGTTTTGGCAACAGAAAGGTCTCTTCTCACATGCAAACTCTCAGTAAATACATTGGTCACATTCAGACCTGGAAGAAAAATATCGCCAGGCGAACAAGAGAATAATTAAATGTTATGATATAAAATGAGAGAGTATGCATTGAAATTACTCAAGCATGTTTTATTTAAACTGAAATCATCCAGGTAAATATTAAGAAATTAGTTCTTTAAAGAGAAAATACAGGGCTGTCCAGATAGTACAGCAGACCAAAACACCTGCCTCAGCAGAGTGAAGCAGCTGGGCTCGAATCCCTGACGTGCTGTGCTGCTCCTACCCCTTGGGCATACTGAGACAGCAATTAAGACTGGGCATGGTGATGTGTGCCTAAAACCCCAACGCCTCAGACGCTGAAAAGAGGAAAATCACTATGAGTCTAATCTATGTGGTGAGACCCTGTACACCCTGTATGTCCTGTCCAAATTCATAAATAAATATGCATATCATGTAGTAATAGCACATTAGACCTAAAACTTGAGATTATATTTAATTATAACTAATCAGTAAGGGAAAGTTGGTGGCCAAAGGAGAGGAGGAAGTCAGTGTGTTATACTATAGCACTGATGTGAAACATTATGGAAATAAGTGTTACAATATATTTTAAACGTTAATTTTAGGCAATAAATAGAAACATAAAAAAGAGTGATTTCTACGTTACTCCTGAAATCAAAGCAAGTAAAATATCTGTACAAGAAAATAGGAAAATATAAGTTAAAGCAAAACAGAAAGAAAGCAAAAAACAAACAGAGCATGAAGAGGTAAAGTGCTGTTTGGACCTAAATATTTTATGTACTCATGCAAATTATAAAGTTTAAGCTCACTATGAAAACACTAAGATAAAGATTGGGCATTTCAAGAGATCCAAATGTCCACACAAACAAACAGCCAAAAGTGTAAGCAATAAGAGAACTGGCAAAGTGTATTCAGCAAGCAACAACTAAATAAAGGAATGTGACTTACTATTCACCAGAATGTAATTTCAAAACAAATGAAGTGTATGGAGGAAAACAGAACAGCTACACATGGTCAAGGCACCTACTCCCCAACTGCAAGTGGGAAATAGTGTAGTCAGCAGTAACAGAACATAACCTGCTCGAGAACAAAAGTGAGAAGAAATGTGTGGGTTACACGGCACCACTACTTTGAATTTTGGACAAGTGACTCGCCACAATTTAGAGACAGAGAATATGGAGCAGAATGTACATTTCTTCTTTCATACTTCTCATTTTTTAAAAAAATGTGCTATATTCATAATACTATACAAAACAAAAGAAATCTTGGTAAGTTCCCCCACTAAGGGAAATACTCAGGTTAATTTTTCCTAGACCACGTCAATTAAACTCAAACAATGTCATTCACTAGTTTTTGGAAATTAAAAATCATCCTTCAAATAATTTCTGAAACAAAAGTGAAACTTGGGGTAAAAATTCAAGATTCCTATTTTTGATGGGGCAGAATATATGACCTGGAAAATCTCCAACACAATGTACATTTCTATGGTGGTAAAATATAATCAATGATTTTTAATATATCCTTTATAATATAAAGGTCTCTGTGAGAATAAGAAGTAATGAATTAGAAAACCAATTGGGAAATAGAACTGCAATCCATAACTGCCCTGCAGAACATCTCCATAAAAACAGGAAACATCCTCAAGAGACCAGGCTTTGTACTTAAGCACGGTGGAAGAGGATGAAAATAAAGCTCTTTAAAAAATAAAATAAAAATGGCTAAAATGTTAGAGGAAAGTAGATAAAAAAATAAACAGAATATGCTGCTGCTGCCACCACCAAATAATTTGTTGTGAACAAAGATACAAGACAAGGAAATGTGTGTGTCTTGGCTGACATGTTCACTGAGTGAGTAAGCAACATTTCCATCAAGAATGGGTGACCATGGAGCTGGGGTTCAAATTTATACAGTTTGTGTGGGAATCACAAGCTGAAAAATGAGCAAGCAAGCGAAACATGCACAGCAGAAGTCAAGGAAAATGTAACAGGAAGAAATAATAAAATCAACAGCATAAAATAAGATACCATTTTATAAGGGGAGAAAAATGTAAACTCTCTAAGGGGCCCAGATGGCTCAGTGGTCTAAAGCGCCTGCTTAGGAAAGCTTGGGTGGCTGCAGGGACCTCGGTTCGATCCCGGCACCACATGCTGTGCCAGCCCTGCCCTCAGGGCAGGCTGAGTCAGCCATAAAAATAAATAAATAAACAAACAAAAGTTCTGAAACAATAAAATAAAAAATTCTTTAAAAAATGTAAACTCTCTGAAAAAGGAGATATCTTATCTGAGCCAGGTGAAATTTGCAGAGAAAGTTGTGAGTGTAAATTTACAATAAAAATCAAAATACAGAAAGAGTTAAGGGAAATAAGTGAGAATAAGTGCAAAACAGAAAACATGAGGAAGAAGTCATTATTTTACGCTTAAATCTTGTACCTTGAGTAACTACTCTGAAGATAACAATATAAAAGTATTCATTGTTGTTACTCTCCTATTATTTTATTTTGAAATTCTATTCTATCTTTTTATTATAAAAAGGTACATGTATTATTATATATATATATATATATATATATATATATATATATATATGTATATATGAATCAAAAACTCAAAGGCTTTATAATAAAAAATAACAATTGAAAACATCCGGGCAGACCAAATAGCTCAGTGGATTAAAGCACCTACAAGCAAGCACAGGGCCCAGGGCTCAATCCCTGGGCCTGCTGTGCTAGCCAGGCTCCCATGGGCTCTGAGAGGGCAATTGAGACAGGGTGTGGTGGCATGCGCCTGTATCCCAGCTCTTGGGAGGCTGGAGACAGGCAGATCACTATCAGTCCAGTCTAGTAGTGAGACCCTGAACACTCTGTAGACCCTTCCCCCCCCCCCGAGAAAAAAGCAGCATCTAATGGAAATTTAGAAGGGAAGTGAGACAAAGAGGAATAATTTAAGGAAATAAGAGTTAAGTTTTTCTATAATTTTTATAAACATAAAATCTTGTCCTCAAGAAGCATGAGTGAATGTTAAGCAGATAAAATAAAACTAAAATCAATACTTAAATGCACTATAGTTTCCTAACAGAATGCTAAAGATAAAGACATATTTGCAAAACTACAGAAAAAGAACCTTTCGATGAATATACTCAATAGAAAATACTTTAATAAGAATGGAGGGATATTATTAAAGTACTAAAGAAAATAACTCCTATTTTTTTAAGACCCATTGGGTTCTTTTCTTTCTTTTTTTTTTTTTTTAAACGTTACTTTTTTTTTAAACAGTTGACACACCGCATATTGTCCTCACAATAGTTATACAGAGCACAGGGTGTGGGCGTGACGCACCTTCCAATTGATATTGGTAAGAAAAGAAAAAAAATTTAATTAACTTCTATTTTTTTTCTGTCTTTCAAATACATGAAGAGGCTTGGAAATAGGAATTCTCAGACACTTCTGGGTGTTCTAGTCAAAGAAAACACGGGCCAATACCTTGAAAGCAGAACAAAAACAAATGTCACAGATGTGGTTTGTTAACCCCAAACTCACAATAAAGCTATGGCATGAAAGAACAGTAAATTTTAATTCACTATAATAAAAAAGTAAGTATGTGAGCTCCTCCGAGGACTATCAACACTGTTTACTTTTCCCCTGAGCCCTGTACATCTCAAATCCTCACCCACCATACAGTAACTCTACTCCATCCTGTCACAGATTATTCAAAATGGTGTCTTGTTACAGTTTCTAAGAAAACACTCCAGATCTGGAACAGAAGCTGCAACTGAAGTTGTCACCTGATGAAGCCTGAAGCTCCCAGCCTCTCTCACCATGGATCGCCAAATCTCACACATGGAGGCCTGAAAGCTTTAGCTTCTTTGCCAAGATTCTTGGCTTTCATTCTAGAGCTCTTGGTCCGTTCAGTGGAAGCTTCTCCTTGCAGAACTTAGCCTAAGACTACGCTGCTGCTTGGCTTTGAATCTTTCCTTGCCATCCTTGTCACTCCCTTGGTGGTTTTCCCTGGGAAAAGCCCCTGACTAAGTCACTTGCACATAAATACTTTTCTCAGCATTTGTTTTTGTGTAAGCCAAGCTACTGTGTCAGCATTTTCTAATGGTTCATTAGAAAATATTATAGGGAAAAAATATCTATTTACAGCAAATTGAACAAAAATTGTGAAATCCATGAATAAGAACACAATATAATTTATAAACCATTAATCAGCAACATAAAAAGAAGACTTGACAATGGACTGACAAACTATATAGAAATTAAATATAATGCAAATATTTTCTTTTAAATATATATAAAAATTAAAAGCCATTCCTAAATAATTTTGTAGCAAATTTAGAATAATTAACAGCCAGTAATCACTATTCATGCTGAAATTATCATATCAAAGCTTCATTGACATTATTATTTCCAATAAATTTACCATTTTTGAAAATGGTTTAGAGTGTTGCCTATAAATTAAAAGATAAAATGACTTCAGAGAGTCCCTTCACTAAAAACATGTAAAGAAAAGGATTTTGTATTAGAATCATAACAGCAAACATATTTTCTATATCATACATACATGGCCATAGCATATATACATATTCCTGTAGAAATCCTCATCACCTCTTTGAGACTTATTAATAACATTTTCATAGGCTTATAAGCAACAATTGGCAGAGTTGAGTTTAACAGTAGTTTTGACTCAGAACTTTTTTTTAGTGTATCAGGTACAGGGTCTCACTATGCAGCTGGGATATATAGTGATTCTTCTGTCTTTGGGATTGAGCCTCCCCAGCTCTGGGATTACAGGCATGCACTACCACACCCAGTCTTGGTGGCCAGGTCAATGTGCCCACGGATGGGGCTGGCATTTCGTGCAGTGCACAACATTGAATCCTGATCCTTGTGCTTGCCTTGGGAGGTGCTTAGTACACTGAGCTATCTCATCAGTCCTTGACTCAGAGTCTTTGTTCTTAGCCACTTTGCCACACACACACACACACACACACACACATGCACACTCACTTTACCAGCAACACCAGCAACCCCAACAACAACTGCATGATGTCAAAACTAATAAAAAATTAAGACTAACCACAAGCAGATAGACTTGTCATGTGAAAGGAGTTCAACTGTATACCAAAGGAAGTATTCAAAATTTCCCTCAAGCAATAAGAATAACAGTGAATCTTGTGTATCTGCTCAGAGTGATTACCTTGAGAAATAGCACTGACACCGACGTGCAGTTGCTGGGTTTCTTAAAACTGTGTGCTTGAGGACCTCATGCCATATTAGTTATCTCTGTGTTTTCTGCTGCAGAGCTCATAAAGTCAGTGCTCAACACATATTTCCGAAACTGAAATGAAAGTTAGTCTTTTCTCCTCATCATCTATTTGATCACAGACTGTATAACAGCATTGACGGTTATTATTTTATTAAAACCTAATTCAATTATCACACGGTAGATGTCTTAGTGAAAAAAATCTTTCAGTTCCTTTCACCCCATTACAGAAGTAGAACCGCAATAAAATACTTCCATTGGCTCTGTGATGCCACGTGTCTTGTCACTGTGGCGGCTGAAAGTGCTGCAGAAATACTGCAGGTGTTGACTGACTTGTCACATTCAGACTATCAGCTGCTCAACTGAGGTAGCTGTTGGTACAAAACCTAAGTTCCATTCTCATACTAAATTTTAGCTCTTCTTTGGTAGTTTATAAAATCACATTTTCCGAGTAGACAGCACTTTATTTGTGACATATAGCATGGTAATATTTTTTTCTGTTAAGAATATGCTAACATCAGGTATTGTTTATATGCTGACACTAATCATTCCCTTTGTCATGCATTTATATCAATTATTAAAAATTAAATCATCTTTAAGTTTATGTGTCCTTTCTGAAAAATAGTGGGAACCATAATAATTTTAATTGTATCAATTGATGACAAAATTATTCTTACTAATAAACATATTTCCCTTATGTACTTAGTGCTGTTTATGTTTACTGAGGTCAGGTAATTTGTAATGTAAGATGTTTTCTCTTATTTATATTTCATAAAAATAAATAACAATAGGTAGTTATCATATCTTTTTGTGTATTGATTTTGCTATAATCCATGAATATGGAGAGCCGGGGATGGCATACATCAATTATCTTCATTGGGCTAGACTAGATGGGCTAAAAAGAGAGGACGCAGAGTTAAATGGAGCAACAGGAATCTGTTTTTCCTTCGGCAGGGTGGGAGGATCACCAGTGGGCATGATGACGGTGTATCTCTGCTGTTGAAAAATGACTGACTGGTGAGGCATGAACTCTCTGGCAGGAAACAGGAAGCAGACACATAATTCACAAACCAGACAGTGAGGGAGAAGTCCCTGAATAAAAATAAGCACGGACATATGCGTGGGTGCACAGCGCAGCGTCGGAGGCAGCTGCTGGGCGAGAAGCAGAAGGCATGCAAGCCCTGAGCAGATACTGCACAGCAGTGTGAAGCCGAGGTGTGTGGTTAAGCAAAAGCGATGGAGTGATCTCCAGGAAGAATAATTAAGAGAGGCACTTTTCTTTAAAACAGGAAAATTGTATCTTCACCTTCTCCTCTTGCATATTTAAACAAATTTGGAGCTATCCTGGCATTCAATAAATATAAACCATATTTTATTTTTAGTTATTTTGTTGGTGTTGATACAGAGTCTCAGACCCTTAATGAACCTCCAGTCTCAGCCTCCCCAGTGCTGGGATTGTAGGCATGTTGCACCACACCGGGTTTTGCTGGGCACGCGCAGGGTCCCAGGGCTGACTCAGCATGCATACGGGGATTCAGCCTGGATCTTTGTGCTTGCGAGGCAGGCGCTTAGACCTCTCAGCTACCTCTTCAGCCTAAGAGTAAACATGAAAAACTGCTCTAATCTATGTTAGACATATGAATAAGGCTTTCAGGCCCGCAGTAGCTAAGTGGTTTTCCAAGGTCCTGAAGTTCGGTAGCCGCAAAGGTGAGACTAATGCCAACACCTGTAGTGGTCAGGTGATGTACAGCAGCACGTATTTGGGGTCATAATATCCTGCTTCCACTTTTGATACCCGTGAGAAATTTACAATAGTACTGAGTTTTCTTCATCTACAAACATTTACTACACTGCCACTCTGGACAAGAAGTATATTAGGAAGTGCAAAGCTGACACAGATTTTGTCCCTCCACTGGGAAAAAAAAAAAAAAAAAGAGCTCATACATTAAAACACTGTAGCATAGAAGCACATCCAATCTGCTGATGGCAAATTTCCAACTCAACTTGATCGTGAGATTTATCTAGGACTCATTAGAAGTTCTAATTCATCTCTCTGCCCTTTGATAGTAGGAATTAAACCCAGGCCATTTTCACTGACCTACACCTTATGAAGCTCCTCAGTCTGGGCTTAAGACTGTGGTCTTCCTACCTTAGCCTTCCACTCTGCCAAGCTGACAAGAGTGCCTGGGCCACACGTATTTGTCTTGGAGATTCAAGTTCTTCAGTCTGAAGCAGATGCGCTTTTAATTACTTAAGCATTTGAGGCAAATTTGGGGAAGCAACATTGCCAAAATGCTAACATTTCATTCTCATTAGAAACACCTGGGGAACTTCAAAATTACGAATACATTTATTCCTCTGACTCCTCCTCCAGACATTGTGATTTGATTCCTTATTATTATTATTATTATTATTATTTTGTCTTTTTGAGACAGGGTCCCGCTATGCAGCTCAGACTGGCCTTGAGCTCATTTTTGTAGCCCAGGCTGGTCTTGAACTCGCACTGATCCTCCTGCCTCAGCCTCCCAAGTGCTGGAATTACAGGCATGTGCCACCACGCCTGGCTCCCTTATTACTTTCTAAAAATTTAATTTGCTAGTATATGTGCGGAGTACATAGTGTTTGTATTCTTGGTAAGAAACTGACCTTGAGAACACGCTGTTCAGTGAGATGAATCAGACACGCAAGCTTCCACATCACATGGCTCCTCCTTAGGAGAAAGCCAGGGGAAAAACGAAGGGAATGATAATAGGTAGATACCAGGGGGTAGGGAGAGAGATCATTCTCAAAGGAGAAGGAGATTGAGAGATGGAGGGGGTGGATGAGGGAACAGGCAGGGGATGAAGAAAAGGACTTGGGATGTTATGTACATTATGAACTCCACACAGGAATGTAAAGATTGCTTAGTGCAAGTGGAAGGAAGGAAGGAAGGAAGGAAGGAAGGAAGGAAGGAAGGAAGGGAGGGAGGGAGGGAGGGAAACAGATGGGTGGAGCAGGGAGAGAAGGGAAAGGGAATGAGGAGGAAAACTAGATATGTTGATTAATTATTCTTCTTGTGTGTGTTTCATGTTTTATATGTGTTAGATTATGGTGCCAGATGTAACCGTGGTCCCTGAGCGCTTGCCTAAGTGGGCGCTTTAGACCACTATCTCACCAGCCCCAATTAATTATTCTTGAGTGTGACTCTGTGTGTGGAAATTTGTGTGTGTGTGTGTGTGTGTGTGTGTGAGTGTGTGTGCATTATCCTCTGTTATATTCAAAGATGAGAGCTTGGTTATGACTTCATTACCCCCTGGGAGTTTGTGGCTCAAGGAAGATATCCCAAAGTAGTTGTCACCCTAACAGATTTTAAATTAATGCATATTGGAAAACTACCTTGTAAATTGAATTTTCTATCTGCCAGATTATTATTTATTTATTTATTTTAATCTTCAAATAAGCCTATCAGGTTGATATGGGAATTATCTAGATTTTACAGTGAAAGTATTAATTTTGGAAAATTTACCGAGGTTCATGGCGTTTAATAGAGGCCAAAAGGGCTGGCCTGATAGCTCAGCTGACTAAACCTCCTGCTGGATCCCCGGTGTGATGTGCTGGCCCCACCCATGGGGCACACTGAGGTGTCGATTGAGACTGGGTGTCATGGCATGTGCCTATAATCCCAGTGCTTGGGAGGCTAAAAAAAAGAGAATCACTATGAGTCTGATCTACGTAGTGAGACCGTGTAGATCCTGCATAGATACAGAAAAGAGAGAAAGAAAGAAAAAAGAAAGAGGCTGAAACAGTATTTAAAACTAGATTTATCTGAATCTGTAGCCTGAGCATTATTTACTTGGTCAAACTACCTTTCAGATACAAATTCAAAGGTAGAAAGGTTCCCAACTGACAGCAATTGGTTTGGAAGGGCTTCGAAGGAGAGACACCCGTATCAACAAAAAGAAACCTGACCACACAAGTTGGAAACTTGGTTCCAAATAATGTAGGCTGTGACTTTATTGACTGGTTAGCTAGTTTATTCCTGTTAATTTATTCCTGTTTTCATTCACCACATTATTTTATGACAAGTATTATGAACTAATATTTTAAAGCAGAATCACCTTTGGATTGTAAATTCATGGTTAAATATTTACTTAGACTTCAGGTTAAACTTGTTTCAATATTTATTTGCTTGTTTCTGTTCATGTATTACCCCAAATTATACAGGACATATTGAAACTCATGTCACAATTACAGAATATTGAAAATTGCAGAACCATCACTTCTTCTAAGACTTTAAAACACCACAGTTATTTTGTTTTCCCAAATGGAATTTCAGAGATTTCTAGTCTAGACAGCTTCTGTATGCATTTATCCCCAAAGAAAATACTTCTGATGAGTAACTGCATTGTATACAGATACTTCCTTTTCTTCGGCATGGTCTGAGTTCTTTTGATCATCCCAGTGAAAATGTGGCTGAGTGATGGTTTTCTAAAAATAGCTAAACTCTCTTTTCACAGCAGTCTTCATAGGACCAAAAGCAGCCTTAGAAAGGAGAGAAAGTTTTGAGAGGGGAAAATATGGTGCATAAAAGCTGTGAATATAGAATCTTTGACTAAGGAGAGTTTCCTGGAAACTGAGTCATATTTTCTCTATTACATGTAAAGTTACTGTCTCTTATGTGGGTAATGCGCATAGGGGCCTACATTCTACCAGTATCAGCCATCACTAAAATTGGTGACATAGAAAGGTCACTCCATGTAGTTCTGTTGCTGATTACAATTTTCTAGGCAAAAGAATGAAAAGTTTGTAGCATCATGATTTTAAATTTTATAGAATTTAAAAATTGTATGTCAGTTTAATCATGATTTGTTCCTCCAATAAATGTTTCAAGTCCCTACATTGTTATAGGAAGTACATACTGTGTAACAAGAACACAGAGCAAATGAAAGGACACACTCTGTCCTCAATAATCACATAATCTAGTGTGAACAGTAATCCAATAATCTTATAAGCATATAACCTTACATGTTGAATGTTATTGTATTATATGAAGAGCAAAGCAGAGAATTTATTAATGAGTTCACAATTTATAAGAATACAATACAATGGAACACTTTTATAGGCAGAAGACAGACAAATAGATAAATGATTAATATTACCAATTCCAAATTTAAATATAAATAATGGTAACAAAATAATGGGCAGAGTAAAACTATGATCTAGTAGAAAACTTGATTTATTTACTAATAATCTTGGCATAATTATCTTTTAAATCTTACAAAATACACTAGAAAACCACTTAGTATAATAAATCTATAGTGAGGTATGTGTTCCAGACACAACGATGACATAGTCACAGATTTGGAGGCAGGAAAGATCATTTTCAAGCCATAATGACCAGACTGCAATATCAGAATGGTAGAGGGTTTTCACTGGAGTTGTAGGGCATAGGATACAGGAAAACAGCCAGATTTTAAAGGCACTAATACCATGCCAAGGTACCCTGAATTTATCTCTGAGACACTGGAAAGTCATGAAATATTTCGAGTAGAAAATGTCAAGATGGACCATTCATCTTAGAAACATAAGCCCAGTGGGTACAAAGAGGTGATACCGAAACCGATCAGGAAGGAGTGAGACGGTCCTGGGGGAAAAAGGACCAACAGTTTCAGGCAGGTGCGTAAGCTGGTGAGCTATCTCCCCAGCCCTTGGGGCCAACAGTTCCAAAAGGAATTACACATTGATTCGAATAAGTGAATGATGAAAAAGTAACCAATGTGGAATCTCCAGGTATAATAGATCAAGGGTAAGTTTGTCATGATCATAAAAATCTGGAACTTGAGCTGGAGCTCTGATAAGAAAAGGCTGTTGCTTCAATATCTTTTAGAAAATCTGTGTGGTTTATGTAATGCATAAAATGTAAGTTAATCCACGTTTTAACATATATAAGAAACTAAAAAATATGTCCGGATAAACCATGCCAAACAAAGTGAACAGTTGTTGTTATATCTCAGTTTGGCATAGACAGAGTAGCTTTGTGGAGAAGCAGCAACCAGGAAAGCTATCACTTTGTAAAATCTGGCTCCTGTATCACTGTTAGATATTTAGTTCCATTATTTAATGGAGGAGAATAATGAGGAGAAAATATAGGAGCTATTTTTTATCATCTCTAGATCTAAATGCTGTACAAAATGATTATTTCTTAATGATATTAGCAAATTTAGTTCAGATTAAATGGATTTTTAATTTGCAAAGAACTGGCCATGCATGTACCACTCTAATTATGTACATTGCTTGGGTAGGTTGTTCTTTGAATAGAGATTTTATCTTTTTAATGTAACCAGAATAGTGAATATACTTATGAAAAACTTACTTCAAAATGGCCATATTTGTATATTTGTAATCTGATTAAACACAGAAACCAGTACTGCATCTTATTTACCTGAGGCTTCACAGACATAGTAGAAAGCCACCTTCCAAGATCAAATTTCTTTGTGGATTTCAAGGGAGTTTCCACAAAACAATCTCCCACAAAAATCTCCCAGTTGGGTTAACGTCAAGTGTAACAGACTCTAATGGAATCTCTTTCTGGTATGAAAATGAGATGGCCTCTGATCTAGTATTACACCAATATAAACATGTCATGGGTCAGTAGGGACAGTTAAATTAGATGGAATATTGCTGTAGTGTGTGTGTGTGTGTGTGTGTGTGTGTGTGTGTGTGTGTGTGTGTGTGTGTCAGTGTGTATGTAGGCATTAGTTTTATGATGCAGAAATTTAATCCAGAGTGCTCAGCAAATTATCATAAATGCCCTCAAGCTAGAGTTAATGGAGAGTGATATTTCTATCTTAAACGTGTTATAGTATACTTTGGTGTAGCATAGTGTAACAGGATATTTTGAAGTTCTTTAGATGTCAAAGAAAGATTCTGATTAATCACTGGGTTATTAAACTCCAACTGAGTAAAATGCAAAGGTTTTAAGAAATAGGAGAAAAGCAATCATAACAGAACTGACAAAAATAATTAAGCTTAAAAGCAAATGTTATTATAAACTTAAATTGTCTTGCCACTGTGAATTGAAGCTGTCCTATGTATTTAATGATAATTCTGAAGGTAATGGTTCTATTATAAATGTTCCTATTATGAAATTAATACCATCTTATTACAGTTCTAGAAATAAAATAGATACAGCATTGTCAACTTTTTCATAGCAGAACTTAAAGTAATATTAAACTCTAATATTGTTTTATATTCGTCAGGGAACTCTCTCCCTCCTTTCCTTCTTCCCTCCATCCCTCCCTCTTTAGTTTTCTGCCTCCTACTTCCCCCCCCCCCTTTTTTTTTTTTGGTCTTTGCCTTGAAATAGTTTAAATTTCATTTCAATTCCTTGTAATACCAACTCAAATCTTGATTATGAAAAGGAATTGAAGCTGGTCCACACCTATCATCATATACTAAACTAAAATTGAAATGGTTCAAAGACCTAAACATTAAAACTGAAACAACTGATGGAAGATAAGGGTGATAAAGAAGACATAGACATAGGCCAGGAGCCCAAATGCACAAGAAATAGTATCAAAAATCAACAAAAAATAGGATTATATTAAATAAAAAGCTTTTGCATAACAAAGGAAACACCCAACAGAGTGAAGAGACAGAAACAAAATAATAGCTAACCACATTTTAGACAAAATACTAACGTCTTACAGTGCCTGCCTGATAGGTTCAAGGTCCTGAGTTTGAGTTCCAGGACCAAAAATAACAACAAAGAACCCTAAAATGTTAATATATAAAATATATAACTAACTAAAGATATTAGATCCCCAGAATAGAAGATCCAACAAAAATACTTAACTACAATGAATAGACAATTCTCAGAAGAAATACAAGTGGCCAATAAATACATGAAGCAATGGTGCTTAGATAAATGTAAATTCAATAATATTGAAATTTCATTTGATACTGACAAGAATGGCTACCATCATGAAATCAAACAATAATAAATGTTGACAAGGCTTTAGGGATCTGACTTTGTTGGTGACAGCACAATTCATAATGGCTAAATCTTGGAAGTGGCCTAAATGCTGATCGGCAGATGAATAAATAAATTAATCACCATAATTATACACCATGGACTATTATTACTCTGTTATAAAGAAGCCAACATTTGAGTCCTTTGTTGGAAAATGGAGACTCTTTGAGTCTATGATGGTAAGTGAGATAAACCAGGTGCATAAGCTTACATGTAGTATGGATTCTCTTATGAGAAACCTCATATAAGAGCAGAATAAAGCCGGGCGTGGTGGCTCACGCCTGTAATCCCAGCACTCGGGAGGCTGAGGCAGGAGGATTGGTGC
>PVJA010015863.1:16070-44654 GCA_004027025.1 Myocastor coypus | reverse complement strand
TTTTTTTTTTTTTTTTTTTTTTTTTTTTTTTTTTTTTTTTTTTTTTTTTTTTTTTTTTGTGAGACAGGATCTTTCTACGAAGTTCAGGCTGGCCTTGAACTTTCTAAGTAGCCCAGGATGGACTTGAACTTGCAGTGATCCTCCTGCCTCAGCCTCATGAGTACTGGGATTACAGTTGTGCACTGCCATGCCTGGCTATAATTACTAAATTTTGAATAAGTGAGTGAATAAAATATAATTGTGGGACAGTTAGAATTTGATTTTAATAAAATAGGTACATTTGAATAACAAGAACATTTTGGCTAGTAATTTGCAGTCTGTTTTTTACAAGACTATGAGACATTGGCATTTGTTTTTTATGGAATACCTTCTTCTAAATTGTGTACCCTATCTCATTTTCTTAAAAATCTAAATTCTTATTCTTGTGGTATAGATAACTGCTAATATATTGTAGGGTTTGGTAAGAGATGAACATTGAGATATGCTTATTAATTCATTACACTAATATTCTACCAGGTTCTAGACCTGGGCTGGCCAGTACAGTAACCACCACCATATGTAGCTATTTAAATGTGAACAAATAAAATTAAAAGTAAAATTTGTTAGCTTAGTAGCTTAACTCTTATTAGCCAACCTTTGGGTACTTGCTTGTGACTGGTTGCTGGCTATAGTTGGTACATAGCTCTAGAATATATCCATCATCTCAGAACTGAATAGTGCTCCTCCAGGTATGGGGGATATTTATTTATTTATTTATTTTTGTGGGACCAGGGTTTGAACTCTCAACCTTGCACTTGCCAGGCAGGCACTTGTGCTACGGAGCTGTCTCCCCATCCCCCTATGGGGGATATTTAAAAAAAAAAATGGTCTGTGACTTCACCTAGTTTGTGGAGCCAGAAGGATTAGCATTGCTAAAACTGCATCATGCTAGTACATGAATGACAAGCATGTTTGTGACACATTGTTCCTTTTTCTAGAGAAAAAGTACCAGTTTATTGTGGTAGTTCTTAATTTTTTAAAATCTTTTATTTAAATTAATAAAATAATAAATTACTTTTACTTGGTACAGGGTCTTGCTATGTGCAGCTCAGACTCATAGTGATTCTTGTGTTTCAGCCTCCCCAGCACTGGGATTATAGCTGTATGTTACCATGCCTGGTCTTTGTTGCCAGCATGGTGCGTGCATCCAGGGTTCTGGGGTGGGCAAGGTATGTGGTACTGGGGATCAGACCCAGGCAGGCACTTAGACCACCAAGTTATCTCTCCAGCCCAAGTCCCTCTTTATTTTGGAATATGTTCCAAGCCCCTCAGCAGATGCTTGAAACTGAATAGTACTAAACTTTGTATTTTCTATGCTTTCCCTCATTAGAATATACATATATTCTAATAGTGAGGATCCTACGTACCACTAGCCATGAGTGAATAGACACAGTGAGATTTCATTACCCTACTCACAGTGATACACAGTTTAAAACTTACGAGTTGTTTATTTCTGGAATTTTCTGTTTACTATATTTGAACTATGACTGGTAGAACCATTGTAAAGGAACTGGGGATAAGAGGGATGCCATGTACTTAGAAACAAAAGGCAGAACACTTAACAGCCTAGAAATAAAGGACAACTGCTTTAATAAAAGGCGTCTGCAGGGGCAAGGGATGTTAATTTTTATACTTTTACTTAACATTGTCCTGTTAAGTACTAGCCAGGATAGTTGGGCAAGAAAATGAAATAAAAGATATCAAGTATAGGAAGGAATGAAAGAAAACTACCTTAGTTTGTATGTGTGTATGTGTATATGTGTATGTGAGTCAGCATCCACAGAGTACAGAATAGGAATTACGTGAAATATGGGTCTGGGTGTGATGGCACGTGGTTTTAATCCTAGCACTTGGGAGGCTGAAGCAGGAGGCTGACCATGAATTCAGGCCGAGCCTGTACAACATAGTGAGTTTAAGGCCAGCTTGAACTACATAGTAATACCCTGTCTCTTTAAAAAAGCAAAATTGTATGGAGTCTATAAAATGTTAAAACTAATAAATGAATTCAGCAGTGTGGCAAGATGCAAGATCAAGACTACTAATCACATGAATCACAGCTTTTGGGAAAATGTAAATCAAAATCACAGTGAGATACTGACTGCTTCATGTACATTAGAATGGCCATTAGAAAACAACCCAGAAAATAAGTGTTGGTGAGAAATGGGGGAAATTTAGACATTGGTGCAACTACTGTGGAAAACTACAGAGATTCTTTAAAAAATTAGAATTATGTGACCAAGAAACTCATTGCTTGGTGTATAAATTGAGGTCAGCATCTTAGAGAAATACTGTAGACTCAACAGGACAAATATTGATGGGTAGTTCTATTGGGTCAGTCAAATTTATAAAGACAAGGTAGAATGGTGGTTTCTAGCAAATGGAAGGAGTAGAGAAATGGAGACTTACTCTATGATATGTGTAAGAGTGTCCCTGTTGCAAGATAAAATGGTTTGGAGAGTTGGATGATGATGGAATACATCATGGCACAATACACTTAATACTGCTTGCCCCTACACTTAAAAATTGTTAAGATACAACTTTTCAAACCAAAGAGAGAAAATATCAGGCCTGCTGGCCATGCTGGCCCCACCCTTGGGGCACACTGAGATGGCAGTTGAGACTGGGTGTGATGGCACATGCCTGTATTCCCAGCTCTTGGGACATTGTAAACAGGTGAATCACTACAGGTCTGATTTAGTAGTGAGACCCTGAATACACTGTTGACCCTTCCCTAAAAAAGAAAAGGAAATAAAATGATAAGATAAAACAGTGCACTGTGACATGCAAAGTGTAAAAGGATATTTAGAAAACAGTATGTATTGTGTGATTCTATTTATATGAAATGAACAAATAGGTAAACTTGTAGAGACAAAATGTAGGTTAATAATTGGCAGAGTTAATGGTGGGGTCAGGGAGGTTTAGAAACTGGGATATAATATCTTCACAGAGTCCTCGTTTGTTTGGATGGTGAAAATGTATAATTTTTGACAGTGATGATTGCACAATTTTGTGAAAGCACTTGAACTAATTGAGCTAACTGGGTAAATTTACCATATGTGAATTGTATCTCAGTGAAAAGTATTAAAGGAATAAAAGTACAGCTAGTTTCTGATGGAAATGTATAAATTGAGAGGGATTCATAGTGAGGGATGATGTTGATTGTAGAAGATGAGGCCTTTAAGGTAGGTTAGTGACAGAAACAGTTGATCTCACATCTATGTCAAGGAACCAAAGTACAAAATTTTACTTAAAGAGTAGTGCTTGTACTTTTTTTGGTAGGGGAGGGACCAAGGTTTGAACTCACGACCTTACACTTGGCTGGCAGGCACTTGTGCCAAGAAGCTATCTCCCCAGCCCCTTATTGTACATTTTGATCACTGTTAGTAGTGACTTTATTTGATCCTACTCAATTTCACAGGCAGAATATTGTATCCTACTCTTGTAATTGTAAAAAAATTATTATGGAGATCAAATAAATGGCCTTGTTTTTAAAAATTATTTATTTATTTGTTTGTTTGCTTATTTATTTTGTTTCAGAACCTTTGCTTCTTTATTCACTCATTTTTATGGCTGGCTCAGCCCGCCCCGAAGGCAGGGCTGGCGCAGCATGTGGTGCTGGGGGTCGAACCGCGGTCCCTGAAGCTGCCCAAACTTTCCCAAGCAGGTGCTTTAGACCACTGAGCCATTCCCCCGGGCCCCATGGCCTTGTTATTTTAAGCCCATTTTATTTCTTTGTCCCTATGTTACCTATTTTGTCCTACAAATATTTTTTATTAAAATATACCCGGTTTTCTTAATTGATTTCAAAGAATATTCCTCTTTAGAGTAGCTTACATGAAAAACTGCCCAGGCATCTTAATTTCCTTGCTATGCATGTGTCTGTTATATTAGTGGTTAATAAATTTTTGTTGAGCTGAATTGAGAAGAAAAATAATTATTAAGAGTCTAACAGGTAAAGAAATCTGCAAGAGGATAGAGAAGTAGAAAGAGGAAGAATTTCTTTGTCCAATCAGTATTTCTCTAGTAACCAAACAGGAAATACTAAATATGCCTAACTAAATTTCCTACAGGACTGAGGAAATAGCTCTGTGGCATAAGTGCCTGTCTGGTATGTGCAAGAACTGGGATTCAATCCCTGCATGTAATGTCAATCCCGGAACTCCAGGCGTGCTATGCCAGCCCCCTGAAAGTAAGTGTGGTGGCACATGCCTCTAATCCCAGTGCTGGGTAGGCTGAAACAGGAGGATCATTATAAGTCCAAACTGAGTGTAGTGAGACCCTGTACCAAATAAACAAATGAATAAAAGGTTTAAATTCTCTACCATCAGAAACTTGGGTGCCAACATGGTATCATAAGTAGAAAATTCTGAACTATGCATCTATGTTCTTAAAATAGTTCAAAAAATTGTATTAAACTTCAGCAGTCGTCTCCCATATAGCTGCATATATGTACGTATATGTGGTTTAAATGAAGCAAATGACTTTTTAATTTAGACTTTGGTTCTGTCTTTTTTGTTGTTGCTAGGACAAAATACATGAAACAAATTAAAGAGATGAAAGTTTTGTTTTGGTTCACAGTTTGTAAAAGTATAGAAGTTTAGTTCATGGTCACCTGGCTGCAGTGCAGAGTGCCATGGCAGAGAGACATCACAGAGAAGAAATAGTCCAGGACAGAGCAGTCAAGAGACAGCAAGCAACAGGGAGCCAGTAACAGCTACTGACCTTCATGTGCTTTGGGACAGGAATTGTAAAGTAATATAATGTTAGTATGGGCAGTGGCTATGAGTTTTAATTTTAATCCTTACCCTTACCTATATTTTCCTCATCTGGTACATGGGTGTATTGATACCTAACACATAGGATGTTTGTGATTGTTTAAAGTAGTAAGAAAACATGAAAATCACCTAAGATGTGATGTAATGAAGTTAGCTATAAATTTAGGTTTTGGAGGTATAATTAAATGACTAATAAATCAGTTTTTTCATTAGGCAGAGAGGATGAAGGGCTGGGGAAAACCAGTTCTAGTTCTAAAATTTCATTATGTGGAAAAATCATGAAAATTTCTCCGTGAGAAATTCAGAATAGTATTGATCCTAAAAATTATTTCTTTTAAAACAACTTTCTGGAAGGTTAGAATTTTTTTTTTTTTTTTTGTCTTTTTGAGACGGGGTCTTGCTATGCAGTTCAGGCTGGCCTTGAGCTCACTTTTGTAGCCCAGGCTGGTCTCGAACTCGCACCAATCCTCCTGCCTCAGCCTCCCGAGTGCTGGGATTACAGGCGTGAGCCACCACGCCCGGCTGGAAGGTTAGAATTATTAATAGTAAAAGTTGTCAAGAAAAATGAAAAAACCTAAGTCACGTCTATTAGTAATTGAGTAACCAACTAGAAGGAAAAAGGTGTGTCATTAGTAGTAGTCAAGCCCTAAAAGGCAGAGTCAGGAAGGTAGAGGAGTGCACCTCAGTAGCTGGCAAGGAGAGAGATATACAGATGTAAATACCAGGAGGTAATGTGTGAGTTGGAAACGGGGGGGGGGGGATGATGATATTAATGAGAAGATGGTCTGGCTTTCTTTGAAAGTAACATGACTATTACAAATGAAGAGGATTCTGCAGGTAAATTCCGTATTGGGCCAAACACTGCTGTTAAGCGATGGAAATGGCAAGAGTTCCATTTAGAGCATGCAAAGAAAGATAGCAGTTACATTACTATGTAGTTTTTAAGTCTCCTCCAGGGAAGCAAATAACTAACCAGGGTTTCTGCATAATGAAAAAAGAAATAGTAGTGTTAGATTGGGGAATTCTTTCATTTTAAGTATGTGATAAGTTCTGTACTATCTCTGTGTCCAGTTGTTATGGTAATTACCCCCTTTGGCTTATTGTGGAGGGGTGGGAGTACTGTTGAGGATTGAACTTAGGTTCTGCTCAGTGAGCTACGTAGTGGAACTTTTTGCTTTTTTAAATTTTGAGTATCTTCGAGACCAGCCTGGGCTACAAAAGTGAGCTCAAGGCCAGCCTGAGCTGCATAGTGAGACCCTGTCTCAAAAAGAAAAAAAAAAAAAAAAATTGAGTGTCTGAACTGCCTAGGCAGCATTCAGACTGCTGTATCCTGCCTAAACCTCCCAGAGTGCTGGGATTACAGGCACATGCCACATCTGGTTCTGTAGATCTTAAGTCAGTTAGTATGTGAAGTTCTTTTTTAACCTGTTTAATAGTTTACTATTCTTTAACATTAGAGTTGGCCTGTATTTGAAGGCATGAGTCCTAAAATAATATAGAAGAGGCATTATGTAGAATAGTTGTTCCATTATACAAATCAAGTAATGCTACCAAGTTTATTCTTTCAGTTTATGTTAAGTATTTTGTTGAAAGTTTTCTTATTTTATATTTTTTTATGTATTTAATACAAGGCTTATAGGGTCTCACTACAAAGATTGGACTTTTAGGGATCCTTCTGTTTTCAGCCTCCCAAGAACTGGGATTATAGGGGTGCTACCATGCCCAGTCTGAATAGCTGTCTCAGCATGTCTTGGGGTGTGGACAACATAGAATGCCAGCGATCAAATCTTGGCTGCTACATTCTGCCTAAGCAGGTGCTTTAGTGCTCCGAGCTATCTGGCTGGCCTGCAGGATAAATATTTAATGTTGCTGTCATAGTAATTGTTCTTTGAAGTTATGATATGCCCTTTAACTTACTGTAGTTTTAGGATCATAAAACTCATGACTTTCTGAAGTTATACCTCAAGGATATTCTTCATAGTATTGCTTAAAGTAACATAAGACTAGAAGTCATCTAAATATCTGACAAGTGATTACTAAACAGAACTATGGCACAATACTGCTGTGGAATGCCATTAAAAGTTATGTCATTAAATGCAATTAAAATGTCACAATTAAATGGTAAGAATTACTCCTTTTATAACTGGGAAATATTATAAGCAAATTACCAAAGTTTTATTTTTATGCAAAAATATACCAAGAACATAGAATTTAGGGGAATGTGTGTCTTTATTTTTTTTTTTTAATTGTTGCCACAGTCTTATAGGTACATATCTATGTAGAAATTACTCAGATTGTTCTAGTAACATGCAGTTTATTTTCACTTAACACATTGAAGATGGTAAATTTATTCATAATTTTTTTCTCTTATAACACACTTAAATTACTGAGTATGTTATCTCAAGAAAAGGAGCACCATATGACTGGGCCGCACGGTGGCAGGAAGGTAAGAACTCTCTGAGAATGCATCCCCTGACCCATGAATGGTCCGAGTTCCGCCTCTACCTGCCTATCCCATCTGGCTGCACAGTGGCCTCAGCCTGCGTCAACCCACCAACTCATTAACGGCCTGAGCTCCAACTCCACTCATCTTCCCCACTGGGGACAGCCAGGCGCTAACTGCATAACTTCACCAAAGTGCAGAGATCACTGCTATTAAAAAATGACAAAGACAGGGAGCAAGATCCAATCTCAGGTCCCGAGTCTACCCAAAACAGTGGTTCTCAACCTTTCTAATGCCATGACCCTGTAATACAGTTCCTCATGTTGCAGTGACCCCAAACCAAAAAATAATTTTGTGGCTACTTCAAAACTGTAATTTTGCTACAGTCATGATTCAGAATGGCTTTAGGCAACCCCTGTGTTTTGGTCATTTGACCCCCATCGGGGTTGCAACTCATAGATTGAGAACCGCTGATCCAAAACAAATACAAGAGACACAACCATGAAAGAAAACGGGGATGATGGAGACAAAATCTCTGAATTGGTGGCATCTGAGGTAGACAGACAAGTGCATAAATGTACAGAGCAACTCAGATCAGAGATAACATCTGAAGTAAAAAAAGACATGCATGAATTAATAGACTCTGAAGTACAAAAACAACTACAGAAATGTGTAGAGGAAACTAGAGCAGAAATAACCTCTGAAGTTAAAAAAGAGAACACTAAATAGCATCTAAAGTAGAGGAACAACTACAGGAAGGTAGAGAGGAGAGCAGAGCAGAAATAAACTCTGAACTAGAAAGAGAAAGGATAACTATAATGAGAGATCTCAGTACTAGTAAAGAAGTCATTGATAAAAAATGGGAGAATAGAAAAATGGATTCTCTGATTGAACAATATAGGAAAGAAATAGATTGCATGAAACAGTTTCAAAGAGATATACAAGAAAATAAAATCTCAGTCACAAGCAGGCAAAACCATATGAAAGTATAGAGTCTCAGATCTCTTTCACACTTGTAGCTAGTTAAAAACAGGTAAGATGTAGGAAAAAATAATTAAACATCTGTAAGGTGATTCAAAAATGAACAATGGAGATTGATAGGAATCAACGAGAAAGAAGGAGTCAACATAAATGATATAAAAAAAGAATATGGGCAGAAGTAATAGCAGAAAACTTCCCAAATTTGAGAAAACAATCAGACGTTCAAGTAACTAAAGCATATAGAACTCTAAATAACATCAACCAGACTAAAAACACGCCCAGACATGTAATAGTAAAGATCCTAGAAACCTATCAAAAGAACAATATAGTAAAAGCTGCTAGAGAAAACAAACAGATCACATTTAAAGAAAAGCCCATCAGAATCTCTTCATAAACCATGAAGTCAAGAAGAGCATGGAACACAGTACTTTGAGTCCTCCATGAAAATAAATTCCAGCCCGTATTGCTATACCATGCAAAACTCTCTATGAATATGAGGGAGAAGTGAAATACTTTCATGACAAGGAAGAACTAAAGAATTTAATGATGTCAGCTGGGCGTGGTGGCTCACGCCTGTAATCCCAGCACTAGGGAGGCTGAGGCAGGAGGATTGGTGCAAGTTCGAGACCAGCCTGGGCTACAAAAGTGAGCTCAAGGCCAGCCTGAACTGCATAGTGAGACCCTGTCTCAAAAAGACAAAAAAAAAAAAAAAAAAAAAAGAATTTAATGATGTCAAAAGCCAACCCTAGAAAGTATACTCCAAAAAAATTTAGAGACCAAAATGACCCAAACTCAACAAATAAGACCAGAAAGAACTCAACAAATAAGGCAACCAATTAAACATAGCAGAAAAAGGGTAAAGAATAATAAAACCCATGTCAATCATAAGTCAATACATTTAAATTATAACCATTAATGTAAAGGGACTCAGTTCTCCAATTAAAAGAAATAGACTGACAGAGGGGATAAGGAAGCAAAATCCAACCATATGCTGTATATAAGAAACATACTTAACTCATAAACTCATAGAATAAAAGTTAAAGGATGGAAAACAATACATGCCCCAGCACCTCTAAATAAAAGCTGGGGTAGCAATCTTGTTTGCAGACACTCTAAACTTCAAACCAAGGTGGTCACTACATACTGGTTCAGGGAAAAATTCAAGATGAAGATATAACACTCATAAATATGTAAGCACCCAACATGGGAGCACCAAGTTATATAAAACAGACCTTAATGGGCATGAAACATCTCATATCCAATACCACAATCTTAACAGGAGACCCTAACACCTCTTTGTCCCAAAAATAATAGGTGAAGTAGATAAAAAAATTAGCAAAGAAGTAGCAGAACTGAACTGGAATCTGTAACAACTGGAATTAGTGGACATACACAAAGTGTTCCAACCACTTGCGACTACATTTTTTTTTTAGTTGCACACGGGACATTTTCTAAAACGGACCACATATTAGTCCATAGGTCATGCTTAAGTATATGTAAGAAAACAAGTTATCCCATACATACTATCTGACCACAGTGGAATGAATTTGTAAATAAATGACAAAACCACAAGAACCCCAGAAATACATTGAAATTAAATAACACCCTTCTCAGCAACAAGTGGGTTGCAGATCAGATTCAACAAGAAATTAAACACTATCTACAATCTAATGAAAATTCAAACACAACTACTGGAATTTATGGGATGCAATGAAAGCAGTTCTTCGAAGGAAATTTATAGCTTTGAACTCACACATTAAGATAGAGCAGGAACAAATAAATACTCTGATGGAACACCTAAACCGACTAGAAATGGAAGAGCAAAGAAAGTTCAAAGATGGGAGGAAATTATAAAGATTAGAGCAGAAATTCAATTGAGACAAACAGTACAAAGAATGAATCAAAAAACTGGTTCTTTGAAAGATTAAGTAAAATTGATAAGCCCTAGCTAACCCCATCAAAAAGAGAAAAGAAAGGCCTCAGATTCAAGCAATAAGGAACGAAAAGAGTGAGATTACTAGAGACACAGCAGAGATTCAGAAGATCATAAATAGCTACTTTGGGAATCTTTACTCTTACAGAACTGAAGACACAGATTCCTAGAAAAGCATAATACCAAAACTGAATCAAGAAGGTACAAGAACTGTCAACAACCCACTAACAGCCAATGAAATGCAAAATGTAAAACTCAAATTGAAAAGGAAGGAATCCTCCCCAAATCATTCCTAGACTTAAGTGTTACACTGATACCTAAACGAGAGAGATGCAACTAAAAAAGAGAACAGGCCAATTTCTCTCATGAATCTAGATTCAAAAATTCTCAATGAAATCCTCACACAAGAATACAGCAAATCAACAAGATTACACACAATGACCAGGTAGGATTCATCCCAGGAATACAAGGATGGTTCAGTATATGCAAATCTATAAATAATACATTATATCAATAGAGCTAAAGCCAAAAATCATATGATTGTCTGAGTTGATTCAGAAAAGGCTTTAGACAAAGTCCAACACTCATTCATGTTCAGTGTCCTGCAGAAACTTGGAATAGAGGGCCCGAACCTAAATCTAATAAAAACCATCTATCGCAATCAAACAGCTAATGTAATTCTAAATGGGAACAATGTGGAAGTCTTTCACATTGGTACACAAAATAGGATGTACTCTGTCACCACTCCAATTCAATATAGTTCTCAATCATTAGCTGCATCATTAGACAAGACCCCCAAAATACCAAGAAACTACTATAATTAATAAATTAAGTAGCATAGCATGTTACAACATCAACACAAAAACGTCAATGGCATTCCCCTATCCAAATAAACACATTGAGAGAAATTAGAGAAGCAATACCTTTTACGATAGCACCTAGAAGATTTCACAGAATGGAAAGATATTCCCTGCTCCTCGGTAGCAAGAACCAACATTGTGAAGATGGCCATGCTCCCTAAATTGTTGTACAGATTTAGTGCAATTCCTATGAAAATACCATCAACATCCCTCACAGACCTGGAGAAGTTATTCCTAAAATTTAGTCAGAACCAAAAATGACCCAGAATTCCAAAGACAATCCTCAGCAACAAAAGTAAGGCAGGAGGCATTACAATTCCTGACCTAAAATTATTCTGCAAAGCTACAGTGATAAAATCAGCATGGTATTGGCAAAAAAACAGACTTGAGGATCAGTGGAATAGATTAGAAGATGCAGAAGCAAATGGAAACACACTCGAACCTTATTTTTAACAAAAAGGCCAAACATGTTTACTGGAAGAAACAAAGCCTCTTTAATAAGTGGTGCTGGAAAAACTGGTTTTCTACATGTCAAAAACTAAAACTTGACTCAGGTCTATCACCATGCACTAAACCAAAGTCAGAATGGATTAAAGATCCAAATATTGAAAGAGAAACATTACATCTCCTGGAAGAGCAAGTGGGAGAAAATCTTAAAATCCTCAGGGTAGGCAAAGAGTTTATAGACAAAAAATCAAAATGCACATTTGGCACTTGGAAGAATCAACAACTGGGATCTCCTGTGGCTAAGGAGTTTTTTCACCTCAAAAGAAATTACTAACAGTGAAAAGATAACCCTCAAATTTTGAAAAGATCTTAATATTTGTAGAAAAGTCTTCTATCTAGAATTTATAGAGAACTAAAAACCATTAGGATCCCAAAATTTAAAAACCCAGTTCAACAATGGGCATTTTGAACACACATTTCTCAGAGGACAAAGTTCAACAAGCCTACAAGTACATGAAGAAACACTCCCCATCACTAGCCATTTGTGAAATGCAAATTAAAACAACACTTAGATACCATTTTACCCCACAAAGAATGGTTACCATGAAGAAATCAGCCATCAACAAATGTTGGAGAGGATGTGGGGAAAAAGGAACTCTTCTCTACTGCGAGTGGGAATGTCGACTGGCGAAACCACATGTGGAGGCTCTTCAAAAAAATTGAGTTGGAAATCCCATTCAATCCAGCTTTCTCCCTACTGGGAATTTTCCCAGAGGAACTGAAAACATACCTTAGTGATAATCTGTGCACCTATTTTTATAGCAGCCCAATTTGTAATAGCCAAATCGTGAAAACAACCAAAATGCCCACCATATGAAGAATGGTTGAAAAAGATGTAGTATTTTTATACAATGGAATATTACTCAGCTATAAAGAATGATAAACTAGAAGACCTCATACATAAATGGATGTGTCTTGAATAAACCAGCCATTCATGTGTAAATATGTAGTCTCCCTAGCGTAAGAACTCAAAATAAGTAAAAATGGAGAGACATAACGCAACTGAAAGGGAATCAAAGACTTAAGGGTTAAGCAGCAAAGTGACTGGAAGCAAAAAAGAGAGGAAACATAGCAGGAGCAAACCTATGCACTTATATGCACAAGATGAATTAGACAATGGTTTTACGAAACCTCAAAAGGCTTTTGACACTGATAGCAATATGTTACACTAAAACTATGCTTGAATGCCTGTCATTCTGGCCTTTTAGATGTGTGGTGACTAGTGTAATTTCACTTACTGTTATATTCTCACGTATATTGTTGGTTTACAACAAAACAAGGGTATTAAATGAGAGTGAGAGACTAGGAAAAATGGCAAAGGATAGACAGGCTAAAATTTGATACATGCTTATATTTCTAAATATCTGTGTGTAAAAATGTGTAACTGCTTTTATCACATTCCATAGTGATTTATTAGAATATCAGTGATTTATGGAAAATACCAATTCTAAGTTCAGTCTAAGATATTTGATGCTCAGAAAGATAGTGATGCTAAGCTCAAGCACCCACGTTTTAGAGTAGTAATATCACTCAGCTTTTCTTCTGGAGGGCCAAGAATATAAGTTTATAGACCAAAAATTAGAGGGAAAAAAAAAAAAAGGAGGCTACAACAATGTTTTGGCTCTAGCCTTTCAGGGTCAGTGAAGACTCAGGACAGCAGAACCGGTGCTGTAATATCCTCAGTGGTTTCCCAAATTTTCTGTTCAAGGTGTTCAAGGAGATTACGGGAGCACAGAGGAAAGGGATTGAAGGTATATAGTATGCCTAAGGAGAGTCACCTAGAGAGACAACATTCTCTTGGGCTTTCACAGAGAGCAAGCAGGTCAAGCAATGGCTGTGACTCATCCAGATGGATGACACTGACAACAGTTCTACAAAGCACTGCACATGGTTCCAAAGTAAATCCTGAGGGGATTTCTCTTACCTTTGGAGGTACAAAAACTACATGTTTTGTTCTACAGGTCTTGCTTTAACTTGCCCTTAACGACCCAGCAGAAAAGTTTAAACATGACGCATAATACGTAAGGGTAGTTTATTATGCTAAGCTATAAAAGGCTCAAATCAATAGCTTCCAACATCACTGGTTTTGCCAGTAACCAACTGCAGTTGTGTAACATTTGTCTATATATACAACTACCTTCTCTTAGATCAAAGAGAATAAATCTGTTATACCAATAACCATTAGAAAATTTATCAGCCGGGCGTGTTCGCTCATGCCTGTAATCACGGCACTTGGGAGGCTGAGGCATGAGGATTGGTGCGAGTTCGAGACCAGCCTGGGCTACAAAAGTGAGCTCAAGGTCAGCCTCAACTGCATAGCGAGACCCTGTCTTAAAGAGACAAAAAAAAAAAAAAAAAAAAAAAATCATGTCTACACCCTGTGCCCTGTATAACTACAAAAAGGACAACAATATGCATTGTATCAATTATTGTGAATGTACTACTAACATGTTTTCAAACTATCACGTTATAATTGCTTATTAAAAGTAATAAACAAAAAAAGAAAAGAAAAAAGAAAAACGAAATGGAGTACCAGAGATCTAGCTCAGTTTCACATGTGCCTGCTTGACAATTCCAAGATCCTGTGTTAAAGGAAAGAGAGGGAGAGGTATGAGGAGAGGGAGGGAGAGGGAGAGAAACGAATAATACTTTAATATACTGAAACTTATTTATAGAGAAATGTGAGGAATTGAGGTACATGATAAGGCTGGAAAGTCTGAATTTGTAGGAATGTACAGAAGACTAGAAATTGAAGAAATCTGTGTTATAACCTTGCATCCAAAAGCAGGCTAGGGGAGGGTTTTTTCCTTCTGTATTGTACTTTAGTCTTGTCATTTTCCAAACTAATTGAGGCCCGCTCACATTGCAGAGTCTAAAAATAGTAGTCTAAAAGTCTACTGATTAGTTGCTAACTAGATAGGTTGAGTTCTGGTTACCTGAAATGTTTGGAACCAGGAGTGCTTTGAATTTAAGGTGTTTTGTGTTTGGTGTTTTTAAGAAAACTTTTGGAATGTTATTGAATCCATAGTTGGATATGCTGAGAATGAGAACTAAATCTAAACACATATGCATGTGTGAACATATCTTGAAGGTACTTTTATACAATGTTGTGTTTTTGGATTTTTTTAATATTATGTACACAGTTATCAGAAATTTGTAAACTATTTATAACATGAAGTATAAAGTACATCAAAAAGTGATAAAAATAAATGAAAATATGTTTTTTCCATGAGACCTAGTGCTTCACATCTTATACTCCTTCCAAAAATAAAATGGAATGTGATTTTTTAAAAATTACAAAATTTTACACATAAATTTATTTATTTTATGAGTAGAACATATATATTGAGGGAAAGAAAGCTCTTGTCTGAGAGAGGGGCAGGAGGGGTGTCCCAAGTGCGTGTCCCCTTTTCCACAGAAATTTAGAAAGCTAACCATATACAACACTGTATGTAGCAGGTCAGTCCTATGGCATTTTTTCCTTGTCTCTTACTTTATTACCTTTAAAAAAAAACCATTTACCTGAGAGAGAGTATAGCAACAATTGATAGGACATTATAAGCAGCACACATCTAAAAGACCAGAATGACAGGCTATTCACACATGGTTTTATTATTACACATTGCTATCGTCAGTGTAGTTGCTTGCTTCACTGATACTAGCATATATAGTTAGGGTGAGAATTCTACCAATTAACTGATAATTTCAAAAACATGTTGGCGATTCTTAGCACCATTTTTTGTTGTATAGGTCTTGCTTTAACTTGGTTTTTAACTATTGAGTAGGAAAGTGTAATCATGAGGTATAAAAAGTAAAGCCATATTAATATGCTGAGCTGTAAAAGGCTCAAGTCAGCAGCTTCTGACATTGCCAGTTCTGCTGATAACCTGTTGCTACTATGGAGTATTGGACTATATATACAGTTACATTCTCTTAGTTGAATGAGAAGAAAGATATGTACTAATGTGAACAGTGTACAGAAGGACCACATGAAATGTAGTTCATTAAAGATGGTTCTTTGTCACAGTACTAAAGTTTATATGTCTAGTATTATCCTGTCTTTTGTGGCTGACCTATGTAAAGCATTTTGTCTTTTAATCCCCTAGAGGACATATTTAGAAGTACTGTCCAAAGAATGTTGTGACTATAAGGATCTCTGAAAAGATTGTCCTCTATGAAAGTGTTGAAAAAACACAAAAATTTGCATTATGAAGCTGGGCATAGTGGCACACCCTTGCAATCCTATTGTTTTGTAAGTGAGGCAGGAGGATTGCTGCAAATTTGAGACCAGCGTGTGGTACAAAATGAGTTCAAGGCCAGCTTGAAATGCATAGGGAAACCCTGTCTCTCAAATACCAAAAAAGCCCCAAAAAGCAAAACCCAAAGAGTGCCTAGACAGTACCACTTCCAGAGCTGGCTTTGTTTCTCTAACTCACAGTTCATATAGCCCCAAATGTCTGTTGAACATAATATTTTTTAAATTTCAATTTGCCCTAGCTGGAGTATAATTGGAGCAATATATAAAATATGAATAAGTAAGAAAGGAAAAGTCAGAACCTTGAAAATCTAGTACATGTTTCTTGAGTCTGGCTAAAAAAGGCCTGAGGAGTTCCTTAATTCTAACCTATGACTAATCTTCACAATCAACTCAAGCAGGAAATAAAGACAGAGGCAGAATTATATATTACCATATTGGTTGATTAATGAGTACCCCAACTTGAATAGGAAACCTCTCAGGAAAGACATATTCATTAATTCTAAACATTCAAAAGTATCTTGTTTTGCTCAACACTAAGACAACCACTTAAATTTTAGTGGCCGTACAGAATACAATACCAGCAACAAACCTCATGGTGGAGTGAATGATATGTCTAAAACTTGAATCCACTTGAAGAAATAAAGAACATCAACTTTGAGAACAACATAGGAAAATGTAGACATGTGTGGAGTTTTGTTAATTCCTTTTACTTGGTTTAAAGAGAACATTGTAAAACAGTGATTATAAGTGTATGTTGATGGGTGTATAAGATAGAAAGCTATGACTGCCCAACACCAGAATAGGGGTCGATCCGGAAACGAACAAAATGATCATGTTACTAAATTAAATTCATAGTAATGGAACCTGTATTGTTTTGAATTTAGACTCAGTGGAAGTCCTCAGGCAATATTAATAAGGAAGTAACTCAAAAAGTGGACTGTTCTCAGATGTCATGTGTAAGGAAGTTAGGGATTGCCACTTTTTGTAAATTTTAATGTAATACATAATATTTACTCTTTTTTTGTGAGGAGTCAGTACATGTATGTACATAACAACACTCCTTAAGTGCTTTTTTCATCCTGTTCTGCTCATCTCTTGGTCACTTTGCTTTTTTTTTCTTTAAATTTTTAAATCATTCATTCATTCATTCATTCATTCATTCATTCATTCATTCGGTACAGGGTCTTGCTACATGGCTCAGACTTGTAGTGATACTACTATCTTAACCTCTCCAGTGCTGGGATTACAGGTGTGCACCACCATGCTGAGTTCCAGGCCTCCTGTATGGCATGTGGTACTGGGGATCGAAACCAGGTCCTTGCACTTGCCAAGCAGGTGTTTAGACCTCTGAGCTGTCTCACCAGCCCCTTTAGTTTTTCTTTTTTGATATGTTTGCAGTGCATGTTTATATGGTTAGAGGACTTGGTACATGTGCATAACACATTCCAATTCCTTAATCACTTTTCCCCCCTTTATCTGTCTCCTAAGCCCTTCCTGTTTGAGAATGATCTCTTACTTTCTTTTTTTAAATTTTTTTATTTTTTTTGTCTTTTTGAGACAGGGTCTCACTATGCAGTTCTGGCTGGCCTTGAGCTCACTTTTGTAGCCCAGGCTGGTCTCGAACTCGCACTGATCCTCCTACCTCAGCCTCCCGAGTGCTGGGATTACAGGCCTGCGCCACCACGCCCGGCTTCTTACTTTCTATTGTCTTTTACTTTGCTCTGTATTTTTATTCTCAGCTTCTCATATAAGAGAAAACATGATATTTAATGGGCTGTGTCTGATTTGTTTTACTTACCACTGTATTTTCAAGGTACATCCATTTTCCTACAAATGACCCAAGTTTTATTTTTTTTTAGGGCAGAGTAGTACAGTATTCCATTATGTGTAAGTACCTCTTTATTCACCTGATGATGGACATATGGCTGCTTCCAGGACTTAACTATAATGAATTGTGTGGCTATAAACATAAATATGCATGTGTCTCTGTGTTAGATTGTCTTTAACTTTTTAGGAAGACACCTATAAGGGGAATACTTGTGTCAAATGGAATTTCTAGTCTTCATTTTTCAGGAATTTCCATACTGATTGTTAATAGTGGTTGTACAATACTAGTTTATATTCTTACCAGCTGTATAAAACAGTTATATTTTTCTCCCACAGCCTCATCAGCACTTGTTACTTGATTTCTTGATGATGACCATTTTTTCTTCAGTAAGATGGAATCTTAATATTTTAATTTACATTTCTCTAATGGTCAGTGATGTTGAGCATTATTTCATGTATTTAGCACCCATTTGTAATTTGGTGAAATTCCTGTTCTTTACTTGCCCATTTTCTGATTGTGTCATTGGGAGGGTGAATTATTGAATTTTACGTATTATAGATAATGTTCCTCTGTTGGAGGACTAAAGCAGCAAAATTTTTTGCTGTTTTGAATTTTGTTTTACTCTTGTTTTTTGTTGTTGCTCTGCAGGTTTAATATGATCCCATTTGTTGATTCTTGGTACTACTTTCAGTGTTACTAGGGTTCCTTTCAAAAAATCTTTGCCCTGCTTGCTTACACAAGTGCAGGGGCCAGGGTTTGATCTGGTGCACTGAGGCTGTGATGAGTCCAGGTGTGGTGATTCATGCCTGCAATCCCAGCAATAGGGAGTCTGAAAATGGGAGGATCACTCGAAGTCTGAGGTGTGTGTGTGTAGTGAGACCCTGCACCAAAAACAAACAAACAAACAAAAAAAAACAAAAGGCTTTGTCAATGCCTATTAGAACTTGAGGAGGTTTTATCTACTGTATCTTCCAGCAGATTAATTGTTTCTGGTTTAACATTTACTTATTTAATTTTTGCAGTACTGGGTATTGAACTCAGGACGCTGCACTTGCCAGGCAGACACTTATTCTACAGAGCTATCTCCCTGACCATTTGGTTTAACATTTAGATCTTTGATCCATTTTGATTTTAGTTTAGTGCATGGTAAGAGATAATGAATCTAGATTGAATATTTAACAAGTAGTCAATTTTCTCAGCACCATTTTTTTTAAAGAGGCTATTTTTCCTCCAATGTGTGTGTGTGTTGGCTGTTTTGTCAAAGATTAAATAGTTGAATGCGTTGTGGATTTCTATATCTTCTCTTTGTTCTGCTGAGCCTCATGTGTTTTTCAGTGCCATCACCATATTGCTTTGTGTAGCTTGTTAGTACAACGTCCTGCATTCTAGATTTTTGATGCTTTCCTCAGCTTTTCTTTTTTAACCCAAGATTGCTTTTAGTATTCTGAGTGTCTTCTGTTTCCCTATGAATTGTGTAGAATTATTGTCTCCAGTTATGTGAAGAATGCTATTGATATTCTGATTGGGATTGTGCTAAATCTGTATATCAGTTTTGGAAGTATAGGTATTTTGACAGTATTTGAAAGTATGGGTGTTGCAACATTTTGTGGAATTTTCCAGCTGGTATGTCATACTGTTAACTCTGCTTCTGATTTTGGAGCATTTTAGGTTTTCAAATTGGGGTACTCATTCTGTATCTAAAATTACCTTCATAGCTGGGTATGATGGCACATACTCTAAGCATTTAGGAGGCTGAAGACGGGATTGTTATGAGTTCGAGGCTAGCCTTGTCTGCATAGCTTGTTATAGTCTGGGTTTACAAGGGAATGTGTTTAATACAGGACACATAACTTATAGCATTATTTTATAATCTTCATCCCAAAAGTCAGATGCCAAAGAGTGTAGGAGATCTGTCCATACAATAGAGACCCAAAGAAAGAATCCAGCCTGGTCCCATGGTCATGTCCTCAGTGAGTCCAGCTGGAGGCATAGAGCCTGTAACAATGTCTCATGAAGTCTGTTATCAAGGATGTGCCTGGGGAAGGTACAGAGTCAGTGGTAGAAGCTAGAAAGTTTGTACCAATGGGTTGAAGGCTGTGTGCTACTAAGTTGAGAGATCTGCACAGGAGCTGGGAAGTGACGCACAAGGTGAGGACCAGAGCTTCCCTGAAAAGAATGCAGCCATCCTTAGCAACAAGGCTTGTGCTCCACTGATGACGAGAACATCTGAGTTTGTATTAGGAAAGCCCCTGCAATAAACTTCTCCAGGAAACTCAACAGCATACCACTTCCCCTCTATTTCTCTTTTTTATGATGTTGACAAATTCCTCGGGTGGGCCATTGACTCCCAACCCCATGCTGACTTAGTTCAGCTGGGTGTTACAAGTTGACCTTTTCTTAATCCACCACAACAGCCAAACCCTATCTTAAAAGAACCTTCACAGGAATGTCTAGATTGGTTTGGACTTAGCAACTGGGTACTATTTAGGTTATCCAGGTTAATCAAATAAGCCATCATATTTTGATAGAATGATTACTGCAGAGTAATAGAAGATCTAGTGGAAATGATTTTAAACCATATGAGAACATATTAGTAAGAGGACAATAGATTAGGTGGACTTTGGGCTGCTTGATTAAGTAGTGGAGGATGCTGTCAAAGATCCAACTTCTCCCACAGTATTTGCCTCATTCTCACTTTGTTGAAAGGATAGTGGTTTAGTTTTGGTGAGAGGACCTGGTACCCATCCTGACTGAAGTGCAAAAAGGCCTGTTTTCAGGGATCTGGTTTTTACTTAACTGAGTAATGATTTTTATACTTCTGTAAAGCTTTTTTCTTGTCTCTGGCTTAAAGTGAGGCTTCTTAGAGAGACTTTGAATATAATTTATATTGTACATAATAAAAAATAAATTAAATGTGCATAAGCTTAAATTTCTGTTATCTTGTAATTTCTGTAATAACTGCTAACCAAAATTTCCTTTAATGATACTGCAAAACACATTTATTCTCTTTATTTTTACCTCCATCTCCCCTTGCTTCCTTAGTATTTTGCATTGTATGTGATTGGATGCCACCCCTAAAATGTTAATATTGGTTACATTCATCTAAGGTAGTATTTCAAGTTAAACACACTCCTTACTGTACTCCCAACTCTTAAGAGAAAATGCTATAAAGTGATGGTTAACCTATGGCATGGGTGTTGGTTGTATTTTTATGTTGAAAAGAAAAAAAAAAAAAGAAACATAATAGGGTAAAAATGGCTAATGCATTCTGATTTTTTTCCCTTATTTAAAGTAGTTGGGGGGCCTGGCAGGATGGCTCAGTGGTCTAAAGCGCCTGCTTAGGAAAGCTTGGGCAGCTTCAGGGACTGCGGTTCTATCCCCGGCACGACATGCTGCACCAGCCCTGCCCTTGGGGTGGGCTGAGCTCGCCATAAAAAAGAGTGAATAAACAAACAAAAGTTCTGAAACAAGAAAAAAAAATAAATAAATAAAGTAGTTGGCATATAGATATTAGCATTCATTTTATTTATTTATTTTTTATTACAGCTGGATCAGCCTGCCCTGGGGGTGGGGCTGGCACAGTATGTGGTGCCGAGAATCGAACCATAGTCCCTGCGATTGCCTAAGCTTTCCTAAGCAGGCGCTTTAGACCACTGAACCATCTCCTTGGCCCTGACATATTAGCATTTAATTGTCCAAATGATACTAGCACAGACTTTTTCAGTGAATTAATAGAAATTAGTGATATAACTATCTTAACTATCTTTTATGTATGTATACTTTTGTATCCTTTCTTTCTCCACTGCCCTATGCATTTCTCTTTCCTTTTCAGGTGTCTTCCCATTTACAATATCTATGGTATGTTTTGCATCTTATTCTTTCATCTTCTCCCACTGGGGCGACAACATGATGTTTACACGTGTGCATCTGGTTTATTTCACTTATGAGTATGGTCATGAGGTGCATCCATTTACTTGTAAAAGTTTCTTGTTATCCATCTTAATGGCTGAGTAGTACTCTACTGTAGAACATGACCTCATCTTTTATATCAGTTCCTTGGTTGATTGGTATTTGGGTTGTTTCCAAGATCTAACATATTATGTTGCTGTAGACATTGGTACATACATATTGCTGTGATACAATGTTTTTAATTTTTCCAGGAAGATATGGGGAAGGGAATAGCTGGGTCAAATGGGACCTCCAGTCCTGGTTTTTAAAGAAATCTCCACATTGATTTCCACAGTACTGTACTCCCAGTAGCACTGGAGAAAGGTTCCTTTTTCCCTATAATCCTTCTAGGATTTGTTATTGGTTGATTTCTTGATAACAGCCATTCTTTGCAGGGGAGATATGATTTCAATGTTTTAACTTGCATCTCTTGAATGATTAAAGATCAACATTTTTCATGTATTTATTGTTTGTATTTCTTTATCTGAGAATTGTGTATATTCATTTCAGATGGCCACTTTTGGAATTGAGTTTTTAAATTTGGGAAGTTTGAATATTTTGTGTTTTCTTTATGTGTTCTTGCTAGTTAGCTTTTGTCTGAGGGATAGCTGGGAAATATTGTTGTCCACATTATGGGTTGTCTCTTCACTCTGTTGGAAGTTTGTCTTGCTGCAAAAGTCTTAATAAGTTGAGCTTTTTATTGTTGATTGTTTGTGATAGTTCCTGTGCTTTTGGCACTTTATTCATAGTCTTTGACTACACCAGTAGCTTCAAGAGTTTTACCCATTCTGTCTTACAACAGATTTGATATTTATTTCAATATTTATATCTTTGGTCCATTTTGATTTTAGTTTAGTATATTGTTAAAGATATGGGTCCAGTTTTAATCTTGAGCATGTGCAGAGCCAGAACCATTTATTGAAGAGGCTGTTCCAGTGAATGTATTTTTATTTATTTTTTTTGAGCTACCAGGGATTGAACTCAGGACCATGTGCTTGCCAGGCACGTGCTTATTTGACTGTGCTATCTTCCCAGCACCCCATGAGTGTATTTGGCACCTTTGTTAAAGATAAGATGGCTTAGTATATCTGGAGTTGTCTCTGTGTCTTCTAATCTGTTTCATTGATTTTCAGGCCTTTTTTTTTTCTTTTCCCTAGTACCATGCTGTATAAATAGTTGCTTTATAGTGTAATTTCAGGCTAGGTATTGTGATGTTCCCTGCCTTCCCTTTGTTGTCCAGATTTGCCTTTGTTGTTCTAGGTTTCTTCTGGTCCCAGATAAGTTTTAGAAATGTTTTCTCTTAATTTTGTGAGATGTGCTGCTGTTGAAATTTTGATGAGAATTGCATTAAATCTAGTTTTGTAAGTATGACCATTTTTACTATGTTTGGTAGTTCCTCTTACTCAAGAACAACAGGTATCTTTCAGTTTGTTGGTATCCTCTTCAGGCTTTTTCAAAGTGCTACAGTTTTCAGTGTAAAGGTTTTTTTATGTTCTTCATTAGATTGGCTCCTAGGTATTTCATTTTTTTGGGATGATATTGTGAAAGGTGTTTCCCTAATTTCTCTCTCAGTGAGTTTATTATTTCTGTATGGGAAGGCTGTTGACTTTTGGATGTTGATGTTATATTTAGCTATGGTACTGAATTTGCTCTTTAAATCTAGTAGGTTTTTAGTGGACTTTTGAGGGTTTTCTATGTGGTATATCATGTCATCTGCAAATAATGATAATTTATCTTCTTCCTTTCCTATTGTTAATCCTTTTATTTTCTTTCTCTTGAATAACTGCTATGGCTAAAGTTTCCAGGACTGTGTTGAATAAGAGTGGAGATGGTAGAAATCTATTTTGTCTTAATTCGTGATATTAGAACTTTATTTTTTTTTATTTTATTTTTTTGTCTTTTTGAGACAGGGTCTCGCTATGCAGTTGAGGCTGGTCCTGCGCTCACTTTTGTAGCCCAGGGTGGTCTCGAACTCGCACCAATCCTCCTGCCTCAGCCTCCCAAGTGCTGGGATTACGGGCGTGAGCCACCACGCCCGGCTGATATTAGAACTTTAGTTTTTGTCCTTTTAGTATGATGTTGGTTATTGGTTTGTCATAGATGGCTTTTATCAGATTGCAATAAAGACCATCTGTTCCAATTTTCTGTGGGGTTTGTATCAATGGATGCTGGACTTTTACTTTGTCAAAAGCTTCTTCTGCATCTGTTTAGATGATTGGGTTTTCTTTGTTTTCCTTGGCTCTCCAGATTGTCTCTATGGTGGCTCCTGGCCTGTCCGTCTTCACGCAAGACAACTGAGCTCTTAGCATTCATCACCAGCTAGTACAGTCTTTCATGTTCATTGTTCCCTTCAAATGTGTTATGTCTCTGTGGATGCCTCTGGGGTTACCAGCAGTTACTATGTGTCTGCAGGTTTTAACTGCTACTCTGAACCAGAGAGTCCCATTTCAGGGAGAAGGCCCGGCCAGCTATTTTCTTTGTTGAGGTCTCTTTCACTCTCTGTAGGCTTCAGTTCATGCTATAGATCCCTCCTGGGTCCAGGGGACCTACCTTCTTCTCCTTTTTGTTTTCTTCACTTTATTATATTGTAGCATCTGGATGGCCACTGTCAGAGAGACTCATCCTCTGCTGCTCACCACTCTACCTGGTGCTCAGCCTATTGTTTTTAAAACGAAAGTTTTTTTTTATAAACTAAAATCTCAAAAGTCCAGGCCTGGTGGCGCACACCTGAAATCCTAGTGTTGGAGAGGTTTAAAACAGGAAGCTAATGAGTCAAAGAGTTGCATAGTGAGACCCTATACCAAATACATGAAAAAAATTTTTTTTGTTTAAATATAACAGATACAATTTTTAGATGGTGACTGTATGGCTGTAGGTGAAGTAGGTTGTAGGTTAGGTAAAATATTAAAAAGTGGAGTAACTTTAAATGATAAAATTAAGCATAGAAGATTTTAAGTCTGAAATACCCAGACATTAATTTCATGTGTGGCTCTTTTGAAAGAATGATTTTTGACTATTTAAGTTTACTTGTAGTATGTGTGCTGCCAAGGTGAGCACTATTTTAACTGAAGAATGTTGAGACCCAAAGAAAAAATCATGAAAGCATTATTATAAAAAACAAATATGCTTGCCTTTTAAAAAAAAATTTTTTTTTTCATCAAAAATTTTGAATCTTAGAAACGGAAGTGTTCATTTGGCTTAAAGAAACATGCTTATGGGTGTCCCAGGTACTATTCTGAGTTCTTTTTAAATACTCAATGAATCCTTACAATCTGTTCAAGTAGAAAAAGGAAGTGAGGTACAGTGACAGTCACAGTGATTACCAGGTATCTGATATATGAAAAACAGTGGCTAGGAATATTTTTTTTTCCTAGAGGGTAGTCATTTCCATTTGTCTGATTTTAGTAGGATATAAAAAAATCTACTTATGATTAGTGGTATGCTTATGGGAGAACACAGAGGGACACTAGGCTTATGAAGAGTGGTACATACCTATATTTCCACTCCCAGGTCAGACTGGCACATGGCAGAGGGCAGCAGTTCATGGCAGTGGTAAAGAACAAGAGAGCGAAATGGAGTACCAGCAGCAACAGTGGCTACAGGGAGGAAGTCTGTCTTATGTTACATTCAGGCTATCAGCCCCAGGCTGGGGGATGTACTCACACCCATAATTCCAGTTGTACTAAGACCCATAATTCCAGTGGATCATGAGTTAATCTCAAGCTTTAGAAGTCTCTGCCCCATGACTGCACGAGGTTTTGGGGGAACAGCTAGATACAAACCGTAATGCCATTATATGTATATGTTTGTTTTAATAGTTTCTACACTAATAGTAGTAAGTATAGATCTTTAGCTGTTCTGCTAACACTTACATGGTCATCATTTGCTCTCAGACATATCTTTGACCTTTGAAGAAGTTTTGAACGTTCTTTTGGGGAAATAAAAAGGCTGAAAATAAGTTTTCTCAAATAGTGTTAGGAGAAAAAAAAAAATGCATCAAATACTTGAACAGCTGTTAGCCAGGCATTGTTCTAGGTGCTGTGAAGAGGCAGTAGATTAGAAAAATGGGTGCCTGCGCCTTGGTCCTTATGCTTGGCATAAGTGTTGGGTATTGGTTATAAGGTAGGACTTGGGGGAATACACAAAATATTTTTCACCTGCCTCAACCTGAACAAAACTAGGGCCATAGAGGATTGGAAGACTGTATCCTGATCTATCCTGTGATACAGTAGGCTTGTGACTCTGGTGTTAGATAGATTTGCTTCCATTTTTTTGGTAAAGGTAGAAATCTTTTGTGGCAGTGACAGATAAAAGGCTAAGAGAGCCACTGGAAAAGATATTTTTGCCTTCTTTTGAGATTTTAGGCAGAAATGGTTTTGAATTTTTCATAAATGTCTTCAAAATGTACACATTGCAAATTTTTTGTTTTTCTAAAATTAAGTTTGATAGCCTTTAGTGGTATAGACAAGACTCTTAAATCATGTTCTTTAAATTCTCTTTGTTGTTGAATTAGAGTTGTAACATAACTTAATTTCAATTACATGTTTTGTTTTTCTTTTCTTTTTTTAAAATGTATTTAGTACAGGGTCTCACTACACAGATAAGACTCATAGTGATCCTCCTGTTGTCAGCCTCCCAAGCACTGGGATTATAGGTGTATACCACCACGTCCAGTCTCAATTACATATTTTCTTAAAGATAATTAGGAATTACAAGAAATGGTTTTCTAAGATTTTAGCCAGGAGTCTCATATCTTTTACGTTTTTGTCCTCTTGCCAATCCTGGCCTAGTCTTCAGTCTTGTTGATCACACATACTGCAACCACCACTACCCTGTTCCTCCTGTTATTGGTATTGGTACCAGTACTGGGGATTGAACCCAGGACTTTTAATTCAGCTACATCCCTAACCCTTTTATGTTTCATTTTGACACAGGTTCTTGTTAAATTGACCAAACAGGGCTTAGATTAAACATATATCCTGCTTCAGCCTCCTCGAGTGCTGCAGTTATAAATAGGTGCCTATGTCTTAAAATACTAAACCCACTAGATAAAAATCATATTACTATGTATGTAATTTTCTCCATAGGTTTGTGCTCTATAAAGCTAGGACTTCAACACCAGAATACCAGCTATTATTTGTCTTTTACTGGCCCCTTCTTCCATTCTACAAAGCAAAAGTTCTGTTTAGCTTTTTCTCATTTTCTTTTCCTTTTTAAAAATGTATTTGCTACAGGGTCTGACTATGCAGCTTAGACTTGTAGAGAATGCTGTTTTTAGCCTGCCCAGTGCTAGGATTACAGGTCTGTGCCACCACACCTGATCTTGGTCACTCAGCTTGCATTGCGGGTAGAGGGAGTCCAGGTGGGGAGAGGGGCTGCCTCAGGGATTGAATCCTGGTCCCTATGTTTGCCTAAACATGTGCTTAGTCTGCTAAGCTCTCTGATATATTTCCAACCACTTCATCTTCTAGCTCCTAACTTGCAGCAATAAACCTACTCCAACCTCTCCTGTCTTACATGTAAAACACCACAGAAACTTTCTTAGTTCATTTCAGTTGCCTACTTCGGTCTTATTTTTATTGTGAGGGCTTTTTTTTTTTTTTAGTTACTTATGAATTCTACATGTCATTCTTCTGTTCAAGGAATAGCTAGCAAAACCCTTTCCCCCATTCTGTTCAGAAAACTCCTGTGCCTATATCTTGAAGAGTTTTAACTATCTTTATTTTCAAGCAGGTTGCTTTTGGTTTAATATTTATGTTCTGGATCATTTTGGCACATGGTGATAGAGATGAGTCTAGATTCAGTCTTCTGCATGTGTGATCTCCCCAGCACCATTTATTAGACTAATTTGATTCTGTTTGTGGATCATTACTGTGTTGTTCCTTAGTTTGTTGCCAGACTATACAAAAGAGAATTGGCACTTGCTTTCTGTATCTTTTCACTATCATTGCTAGTTCTGAGTTTTTTCACTACTTAGGAAAGTAAGGACACTAATAATCTTTAGCCACCCTGACTTGTCAGGATTTTCTTGATGTGGGCAACTTTTATTATCTTAGCATGATTCTTCGGGCTTTTCTGAAAGAACTGTACTTGTTTTCTTCTTTGGCTATTGCTGCATAGCCTTCTTGTCTCTTCCTTAAATATTGTTGTTCTTGAAAAGTTCTGTCTTTCGTGATCTTCTCACTTCTCATTGCTATATGGTTTTTTTTTTTTTTTTCATCATGATTGTTTCTATGCCATTACCATTACATAAAGATATTTTCATCTCTGAGCTCAAGGTGGATACAGCTACAACTATTGTAAGCATTTTGGAAGCTATCTTTATTTATTTATTTTTTTATTATGGCTGGCTCAGCCTGCCCTGGGGGTTGAGCTGGTATAGCATGTGGTGCCAGGAATCGAACTGTGGTCCCTGCGGTTGCCGAAGCTTGCCTAAGCAAGCACTTTAGACTGCTGAGCCATCTCACCAGCCCCATCGGAATGTATCTTTGAATTCAGCTTGCCCTTCACTCCCAACAGCCTTCTTGTTTTTTTTTTTTTTTGTCTTTTTTGTTTTTTGTCTTTTTGAGACAGGATCTTGCTATGCAGTTTAGGTTGGCCTTGAGTTCACTTTTGTAGTCCGGGCTGGTCTCAAACGCGAACTGATTCTCCTTTTTCAGCCTCTCAAGTGCTGACTGCTTGGTCTTATAACCTGATTTTATGCAATTCCTGAGGTCAGTAATCCTACTTATATTTGTACTTATAAGCAGTACATGTATGTACAACTTTGTTGAATAAAGCCTCACAAAAATTCAAATTTAAAATTGTACTTTATGGGGCCCAGCGGGATGGCTCAGTGGTCTAAAGTGCCTGCTTGGGAAAGCTTGGGCGGCTTCAGGGACCGCGGTTCAATCCCCGGCACCACATGCTGCGCCAGCCCTGCCGTCAGGGCGCGGGCTGAGCCAGCCATAAAAATGAGTGAATAAGCAAATAAAGGTTATGAAACAAGAAAAACATAAATAAATAAAATAAA
>PVJA010015863.1:0-15970 GCA_004027025.1 Myocastor coypus | reverse complement strand
TAAAAATAAAATTGTACTTTATAAAATTACATGATTTAAAAATATTTAAATTAGGATAAACTTGGAACTTTCTGGTGCTTAGACTGACGGTGTAAGAGTGGTGTGTTGGGGTTGATGGGAGGGTGTCCCTCCAGTTAGAATCCAGAAGCATTGTGATTCCTAGGACTCAGATGCCTGAGTGGACTTAGAGTATTTGCAAACTGGTTGTTGAGGCAAGCATTGAAAAGCATTGGCCTAACTACAGCAAATACTAATGATTGGCTAGTTGGTTTACTTGGTCAGGGGTGTCAGAAGTACAGTCAACACAGTCCTTTATTCCCCTGGTAGTCTCACTCCAAAGTTGGCTGTATTATTTTATATCCTCACAGTAACAAGTTTCTGTGAGGATACAAAATGTATTGCAAAATACTACAGACAATAGTATTTTAAAGTATTGCAGATATAATAGAAATCTAGTGGCATTTTTAATTTACAGTTTTTCGATATGTGGAATATCTTTTCTTGTGTTCCTTAACCATTTTTAAAAAAATATTTTAATGAATTTAGTACAGGGTCTACAGAGTCTCATTACACAAATTGGACTCAGTGATTCCCTTGTTTTGAACCTCCCAAGTGCTAGGATTACAGGTAGGTGCCACCATGCCCAGTCCCTATCGCTGTCTCGGCACACAGGAGATGGGGCCAGCAAGCATGCTTTTTGGATCAAACCTCTGCTGCTGTGCTCTGCCGAAGCAGACACTTCAGTCCACTGAGCTGTCTGGCCAGCCCTTCCTTAATTATTTGTGTATCTTGTTTGGTGAAGTGTCTATTTGGGCCTTTTACAGTTAGTTGCTTGTGTTCTTATATCATAGAGTTTTAAGAACTCATTGTATATATAGGATGGCAGTCTTTATCAGTTAGGTATTTTATAAAGATGTCTTTTAAGCCTGTAGCTTGCTTTTTCATTTTACTAATGCTGCTTTTCTAAGATAGCAGTTTTAAGACTGGGGAAATAGCTCAGCTGCTTAAGTGCCTGCTTGGCAAACTCAGGGCCCTGAGTTCCATCTCTGGTACCAAGAAAAAAGAAAGTTTTAAATTTTAACAGTATATAACTTACTATACTGTGATTTTGTTGTGTTTTAAAAATAATCACTACTGGGGCCAGCCATATATATAGCTCAGCTGTCTAAAGTGCCTGCTTAGATAGTGTGCAAGGACTGTGGTTCAATCCCAGCACCACATGTGGTGCTAGCCCTGCCCGCAGGGTGGGCCGAGCCAGCCACCAAAAAACAAAAACAAAACAAACAAAAAAAAAACCAAGCAGACAAAAAAACCCACTAAACCTAAGAGCCACCTTGCTTGTTTTTTTCCTGTTTATTTACTTTGCACCAGGAATTGAACTCAGGACCCTGTGGTACTTGCCAGGTAGGCACTGTGCTGCTGAGCTATATCCCTGGTCCCTTTTTTGTTATTTTGTAGGAGTTTAGCTTTACAATTACTATTTTCTTAGCTAATTTAGACCCCAAAGTGTAATTAGAGGATATTCGTATTTTTAGTTAAAAGATACTGTTAGATTACTATAGATGATGTACCAGTGTTTTACTTACTGTTCTTTCATTTGGCCACCATTGCATGTTGTGGTAAGTGAAAATCACATCTCGTCATTGCTTTTTACTGATTATTGGTAAAAAAAAGGAAACATCTTATATGCCTTTGCCATTTTGATTTCCTTTGTCTGCTTTGGCATTGTCATTTTCTTTAAATTGGGTTATTGCTTTTTTTGCCCATATTACTTTGTATGTTACTCATGTTCCTCAATGAAAGACCTAAAAATTGCAGCATTAATAAAATGAAAATAAAAATTACCAAGCTGATCTATATTATTGTTACATAACATTTTATTAATACATAATCCAGTATTGGAAAAATATTTCACAATACTAAAAACATTTTGAGAGTGCATGCTATGATATACTGAATTGGTCACGTGACTCAGAGTTTGGAGAACTTGTCTTAAGCTGTACAAATATATAACTTTGATAAGCAAAAAGAAAACCAGACTTGAAATATAGGACTATTAAATTTATCTTTTAATTCTAGGTAACTTAAATTTTATTCTAAAAGTTTTATATTTTCACATTTTAAATTCCTTATTACTATAGTAGTCAAATCATTTTAGAAGTACAGAAAATAGTATAAGGAATCCAAATTCCCTCACTCATGTTTAGCAGTTACCACATTTTACTAATCTTATTTCATCTATCTCTTTTTATATATTTTTCTTTTCTTAGGTTACTTTAAGTGAATCCCAGGCATTAGATTGTAAATGTAAATACTTGGTTATCCATTGAGAGTAGTTAATGAAATTGTAGTTATCCCTGTAAAAACAAGAGCATCTCATACTTAGCAAAGTTGGCAGTAACTTTATATCATTTAACAGTTCATATATTCATGTATCTAGTTGTCAACAAAAAGTTTTGTAGTTGCTTTGTTTCATTCTAACAAGATCAGTACATATAGTATTTGAAGTTTCTTACCTGTGACAGCTCCATCTTGTTTTTAAGTTTTTCTGTTTATTTTTGAAGACTGTTAGGGGTGCTGTTTTATGTAGTGTTCCATGGGCAGGAATTCAGGAGAACAAAGAATAGATGGCTTTGATTTGTGAATTCTTCCATGATGGCTGAGCTTCAGTCATTAGAAGACTTGACTGGGGTCTACTTTCAGGGTAACACCTTCACATAGATTGAAAATTGTGGTCCCAGTGTTGGTGGGAGGCATCCTTTTTGTATGAATATGTCCACAATTTAATTAAATATTGAGAATGTTGGTGGATCATTTCTCTTCGGGCAAATGATTCAAAAAAGAAGCTGCCATGTTGGTATGACATAGTCTTGGAGGTCATAGTATTTAATATGCTGTTGTGCAGAGAGACCATCCTTGAATCACTTTGGTAAAGTATAGATGTCAGAAAATTAAGATTTTTGGAGACCATCTTGTAGGTTAGCTACCATAGGTGATTTAAATTTCAATTTACAAGTATAGATTTATATTTCGATCTTATACTTATCCTTTAAAGTCTTGATTCCTAAAAATATGAACATTGTTCTGCAATGCTAATGTTAATTAGTAACAAGAATGCCAAGTGAAGTTTAAGATTTCTTAGTTGTTCTTTTCTGTCCTTAGAATATATGTCATTACCTGTAAGTAGTGAGTGCATATTATTTTAGTTTATGCAGCCAGTTTGATACACATTTAGGTTAATTTGTTTCCAACTTTTTAAGAATTACTTACTTTAAAATCATTTTTATGTTCCAGTTTGTTTTAGTTATATAAGATATTTGTGTGGTAGTCCCAACCTTAATACTAGAAAATAGGTACTTTCAGATTAGAGTTGAGTTTTGTGCCTCACTTTTTCTGATTCTTTCCCCTACTAACAACAACTTTTCTTTTTTTTTGTCTTTTTGAGACGGGGTCTCGCTATGCAGTTGAGGCTGGCCTTGAGCTCACTTTTGTAGCCCAGGCTGGTCTTGAACTCGCACGGATCCTCCTGCCTCAGCCTCCCCAGTGCTGGGATTACAGGCGTGAGCCACCACGCCCAGCTAGAACAATTTTTCTTAAATGTTTGTTTCATTCTTTAGGTTTTCTTTTCTAAATTCTGTACTCACTTTCACTTTTTTTTTTTTATAAGAAGTATAGTGTTTTAAATGTGGTTCTATGCCTTGTCCTTGTCATTAAACCATATATCCTGAAGTTCACTCCGCAACAGTAGATGGAGACCATCTGCTGCCCTTTGTAGGGCTGTAATACTGCACTGTGTAGATTTGCTGTCACTTATTTAGCAGTTTCCTGTTGCTATTTGCCTTATTTCTAGTCTTTTGCTGTAGAGAATGATGAGGCTCTAAATAGCCTGTGTAGACAACCATTTTCATTTTTGCTAGTGAAGTTTTGGTACAGGTTCCCAGAGCTGAGGTTAAGATAAGAGGAAATGCTAACATGATTTAGCTCAGTATTGCCAGATCTTTCTCCATAGGGTTTATGTGTTCGTATTTTGCCTATTGATGTATGAGCACACTGACAAAGCTTTGCCAACAAATTCAATAGTCATACTTTGTTAACCTAGCATCTTGTTGTACATTTAGTTTTAAAAATAAATATTATCAAGAGCTAAGTTGAGCTCTGTTAGCTTAAGAGGAGTTTGCCTGTCTTTTTCTCAACTTTTCTGTAAGTTTTTGATATTTTTCTTTTCAATTTGGGAACTATTATAAGCTGCAGTTTTCATTGTAGATGAATTATCTTCACCCATTTTGGTGGATAAGCATTCAACAAAAATATAGTAGTCTTTCCCTCCTATTGTTTTTTTGTATTTGTTTGTTCCTTTGTATTAATCTCTAGTCAGGAAAATTTTTTTCTCATTTAAGAATTTCTATTTTAAGTGTATGTTTATTATGGCTTTAGAGTTTATTGGTTCATTTGCCTTTTAATGCTGGTAAATGTGCCTGGGTTTCAGTTACTCCAGTACCAGTAATTAAGCCCATCTTTTCACTCCTGAATCGATAGGCCATCTTTATCATATAGTAAGTTTATGTTCTAGAAATGTGTTTCTGGATTTTGTGTTTGTGTCGTGATCATTTATGAGTGTCACACTTTCTAGTTCTAAAATTTATAAGTGTCTAGTGCAGTATCCATTTCCCTTTCCCTTTAGGTGTTTTTATTACTCTCCAGCTTATTTTCTATTTGATAGAAAATGTAGAATAGCTTACTAATACTTTAAAATAAGGCTTGTGTTTAATATATAAATTAACATAAATTCATTAACATTATTTCCTGTGAAGCTTTCCTGTTATTTGTTCATGTGTACTTTGCTGTTTGTAAGAATGTTTATTATCAGACTTTATCATTGAAGTGTTTTGTATACTTCATGAGTATTTTTAGAAATTTGGTTAACAGATATAATTCTTTTATTTTACATTTGAAATGATAGTTAATGTTGATGGCTTTCTTACATTAATTTTAATTTTTAAAATCGTGTTACTGTCCATGCCAGGTTTTTTGTTGACTGTTCATGGTTTGAGAAATAAAGCTCATTTAGAGGTAATTCTATCTGTCCTATTTCATTCAAGTTTTTGGTACTGGGGATTGAATTTAGGATCCCATGCTTGCCAGATAGGTGCTGTGCCACTGAGCTATACCCCCACCCACTATTGCATTGTTGTTTTTGTTTTTGGTACTAGAAATTGAACTCAGGATCTTATGCTTTCCAGTTAGCCACTTGTGCGGCTGAGCTGTGTCTCGAGCCTTCCCCATTTCCTTCTTATACCTGCAATTCACTCTTGTTTATTACAGATAGAATATGAACCATTCTATGTTAATTTAAAATACTTCGATAGCCTCATTCAGAAAAAAGCAGATACTTATTTTAACAGTATACACTTTGTTTAACCTGCTGTTCTAGTAGTTAATTTCACTGTGTGATCAGTATAAAGTATTACTGAGATGTCTTATATTCTTTTATTTTGTACTATCTTCAAAATCGAGTATTTTATACATAATATTTTTAAACTAGCCTCATTTTTACAACTTCATGACAACTATGGAGCCACTTTATTGGACTCTGCAGTTGTCAATGTTTGTGTTCTGTGATGCCACCAATACAAAGTAGTTTCATTTAACATCATCAGTACATATCTGTATCAGCACTTGTGCACTGTTTGTCAGTGTTTGAGAATGGTACAGATGTACCAGAATATGCTTTTTCTGTGCATGTTTTAAATGTTTGTGATTGTATTGTGGTTATGGGAATTGAACCCAGGGCATTCACACAAGGTGGGGTATATACATGCATGCATGCATTGATTGATTGATTCATTCATGTATGTTTTGAACCATCCTCTCCCTAAGTTTATAGTTTTCCAGGCTGAGCTCCATATTGAAATATTCCTGTCTGAGCTTCCCAGAGTTCTGTGACTATAGCATGAATCCTGATATTTTATTATTAGATTTTATTATTAGCTTAAGTGAACATGCTTACAGCTAATCCTCACAATCTTAGGTTCTGCTAATGAACTTACAACTGGTATGGTGTGATTGTGTCTCTGTACCTCACACTTTCATTAGTAACAGATTCTATCTCTTCAGCCATTTTTACTTTTAGTTACAAGTGGTTTATTGCCTTGATATGCATGTTTGATTAATGACATGAGTAACTTATGTGCATTTTCGACACAGGCATCATTTTGCATGTTTTCTTTTTCTTATTTTCTGATACAGGATTGGTCTTTTGGGCAATAATTTATATGGCCTCCTTTTTCATGTATTCGTTTATTTTTATAAAGAAAGAGTTTTTTACCTTATAGTTCAGGGTATCCTTGAATTCACTATGTAGCCAAGGTTGCTCTTGAACTCCTGGTAATGCTCCTGGGTGCCAGGAGTAGAGGTATGTGCCTTTGTGCTCAGCAGTGACCTCTTTATATTAAGGATGTTAATGTGTTACATGTTATAAATATATTCCCAAGCCTGTCACTTTCTTGTTTCGGTACTTAATTTTGCCCGTTTTTTCTTCACCAACTTAAACTCTCTTTTCATAATGTAGTTGGAAATTATTTACTGGTGTATGTTATTTTCCACTGTCGTGTCTGTCCCTAGGAAAGTGTTTATTATTAGGAAATTTTAGCTTGGCAAACTGGTTTCTTCAAGTTAAATTGCCTCTCCCCCAAATAAAAGAGACAAACTAATCATTGGTCCTTTTATTGAGATTTTTTAATAATGTATTTCTTGTTGAAGTTCATTACTAGTTATTTGCAGCTTTGTTTTGAAACAAGGAAATCATTTACTTTTTTTAGTGAATTGTTGATGCGTGTATGAAGAGACCTTTAGCTTGTTATATTGACTTATCTCAATGTAGCTATCTATATTGTCTAACCTAAGCAATTACATTTTTGTCTTTAAGTATTTATTCTGTCTTCTTAATAATTTGATGTCTAATTATTTAGATATCAAAGGAATAGTTTGATAATCTAAAACAGTAACTTACTTTACATTTACTTATAGCAGTAACAGAGATTGTTGTCTTCTATATAACACCTGACAATTTCTTACTTAAATATGGCACTTGTTTTCAGAGAGATGTCAGAGTAAACAATTCAGTAATAATCCTGTTGCAAGTTTATTAAAAATTACTTACTGTTTTTAATTCAGAGCTGATAGTGAACTGTGTGTAGGTGATTTTTTTTTTCATGGTATTACGGAATTTTGGCTTTCCATAGATGGAGGATGTTTTATTAGCTCTTCTGTTCATTGCTAAATGTGTGCTGTGTTTTTTTTTTTTTTAATAGCTCCTTGGGTTCAATTTGTGCATGCATATCTTTAAAATATCTAAACTATAGTTGTATAGTTTGGTTGTGACCACATTATGTGGCATTTTGGATTTTTGTTACAGGTAAACTTGTTCATCATTTGCTGAGGAATAGTTTGATATCTAGAACAGTAACTTATTTTATATTTACTATACCCATAAATTATGTAATGTAGATATCAGCAGTTTAACTTTGTCGTTAACAGTTTTCCTTACAAGACTTTCCCCTAAGACATATATACTGATATTGTATGTCCTCTCAAGAGGAAGTTGAGTGGCAGTCCTTCAGGTGATAAAGTAGCACTTCTTTTGAAGGTTAAACCTCCTCATTAGTTTATTCTTAAACATAAAACCTTTAGAAAAGGATCACAAGCAAATGATTAATGTATTGCATTTTCTCATTCCTAGGTGCATTTTATCTGGTGTTTGAGTACATGGACCATGACTTGATGGGACTGCTGGAATCAGGCTTGGTTCATTTCAATGAAAATCACATCAAGTCATTTATGAGACAGCTCATGGAAGGTCTAGATTATTGTCATAAGAAGAACTTTTTGCATAGAGATATTAAGTGTTCAAATATCCTCCTAAATAATAGGTATGGATATCATCTCAATCTATATATTAAAAATGTATACTTTAATTCTATTTTAAAAGAGGTTAAAATTCAGTTCATTGTGGGCTGGAGGGATAGGTCAGTTGTCTACACACCTGCTTGGCAAGCACAAGGACCTGGGTTTGATATCTGGTATCATATGCCATGTCATGCCTGCCCCTGCCAAGCTGGCCACTGAAACCAGGCATGGTGGCACCTGGTGCACACCTGTAATCCCAGTGCGTGGGGGCCGAGACATGAAGATCACTGCCAGTCGAAGATGTATAGTGAGACCCTGTACCAAATAAACAAATAAAAGGTTACTTTTTTAAAAAAAATGTAGTTCATTGCTTCAAAACTGTTTTGCTATTTCATCAGTAACATTCAGCTCTGGGCTGTCTCTAAAATTATGTTAAATAAGGGCCAAACAAATAGCTCAGCAGATTAAAGCGCCTGCAAGCAGGCTCAGGTGCCGGCAGTGGATCCCCAGGAACTACTGTGCTCGCCCACCCCATGTTGCACTGAGATAGCAATTGAGACTGGGTGTGGTGGTGCGTGACTGTTATCCCAGCTCTTGGGAGGCTGTAAATAGTAGGATCATTACAAGACTGTTCTAATAGTGAGACCCTGAATACCCTGTAGACCCTTTTCCTAAAATATCTCCCCACCCAAAAAAATTGTGTTAAATATATTTAAATTAACTTCCAGTAATAGTTTATGATAAACATAAGTAAACTTGGCTTGTCTTTCTCTTTAGTGCTCTTCCAAGCAATATGAACAGGTCTTACAATAATTAATAATAAGAATTTAGCTTAGTTATAAGTCAATTACAGTTTTTTTTTGGGGGGGGCAGTGGCACTGGAGATCAAACTATAAATCAACTTTAAAATTAAAAATCATCAGTACTTTGAAGTTAGCTGTTTTGACATGTACAGGAAGAGTATGTTGAATGTTTCAGTAACAGCTTAACCTTAATGCCAGTAACAGCCTAACCTTAATTCTGTGGTAATTGGTATTAGTTTAAGTGAGGCTTTCCTGGTTATGATTTTAATGAGTGGAAAATACTCTGTATTCTTCATATTTCCAAATTCTAAACATAATTTGAAAATGATTTAGGACTGACAAGATAGCTCAGCAGACTAAAAGCCTGTTTAGGCAAGCGCAAGGACTGGGGTTCGATCCCAGGCACTACATGCAGCGCCACCTCTGCCCTGGGCACACTGAGTACACTGCCAAGACCGGGCATGGTGTCTCATGCCTGTAATCCCAGCACTGGGGAGGCTGAAAACAGGAGGAACACTATGAGTCCAAGCTGCACAGTGATATCCTGTACCAAATATATTAAAAACAAATAAATGATTTAATTTAGTTTTTGAACACTGTTGACTCAAATTTAATAGTTTTTCTTATTCCTAACAGTTACATGCTATTTTTATTGAAGTAGTTTTTTAAAATGTAGACTAAAGAGTTCCTAAACTACTGTTATTCTAGTACTCTGAGTATCCCTTAGGGATTGGTTCCAGCACAACCCCTTTGCCTTTTGCCAAAACTTGTGCATGCTTAAGGCATATGAAATGGTATAAGGTTTGCACAGGACGAAGTACTTCCTCTCCTATACTTTTTTTTTCTTTTTCTCTTCAGTATCAGGGATTGAACTTAGGTCCTTGCGCTTGTTAGGCAAGTGCTTATTCCCTCACCTATCAAGTCATTTCTACTTGACTTAACGTACAATGTAAATGCTTTATTCTTTAGGGAATCATGTAAGGAAACATCTACACATGTTCAGTATACATGCGGCTATCTTTTCCCAAATATTTTAGATCTGCACATTGTTGAATCTGCAGATTCAGAGAAAGGTACTAAGTGTTACCTGACGTATCTTTTCTTGTAAAATCTTAGTAATACTGCTATGTGATTGTATTTCTGATGAGTTATAGAAATGGAATATGAATGTGTTATCAGTTCAGAGTAATTACCATCTTTTATTTACTTTTGTCTTTATTTCTATCAGAGGGCAGATAAAACTTGCAGATTTTGGACTTGCTCGATTATATAGCTCAGAAGAAAGGTAAGAGTATATCCAAGTGAATATTATAGACTTATGTTCCATTTTAGAATGTGTACTTTGAATCCCTCATTGAATTCAAAATAATGAACTTTTGTACCATTGAGTATTTTAATGACAAAATTTTATGTATTTTAAAATAATCACGTTTTAACTTATAGGTAAACGCAAATTCTGTTAATATGTGAAGCTTCAAACATGACAAGTAAATTAAAGAACTATCTAAATTTATATGTCGATTTCTGAACAAGATCCATATATTAAGCTATACTTAGTTTTTTGTCTGGCAAAAAAAAATATTAGTGGGTATTTTCTGAATTACACAGCTTAGGCTTAAAACTTTGTGGGTCCCCTCCTCCCCTTTCTGCTGTTGGGGATTGAACGCAGGGCTTCACACATGCTAGGCATATTCTCTACCGTGGAGCTATACCCTAAGCTGAGCAATTGATAAAGTTGTTTTTATTATTAAACTTTGGGGAAATAGTATAGTTATAGCTGTGCATGTGTGTTTGTGCGTGTGCGTGTGTGTGTGTGTGTGTGTGTGTGCGCGCGTGCGCGTGCGCGTGCACGCACGTGCGCACTCGTGCATTTGACTCCTTGGAACTTGAGGAAGTTCATTCAGTATGAGAAAAAGGATGGAGCTTCTCTTGGCTAAAGTTGTTTATATCTTACTTGGCTCCTTTCTGTGCTTAGCAGTAGTGAAATATGAGTTGCTTTTTTTAATATACTGTAGAATTAATGGGGTTTAAATCTCTTGTAATCTGTTCTGTTTCTGCTTTTATTTTCATATTTATATATCAAAATACATACATGTATGTGTGTTTCTTTAGTATCTACCTTAGTGTCATGAAATGTCACTTGAGTGGAATTCTTACATGTTTACTTACAGTGAATTTTCCAGTTTTTGGTTAGTTGAAGTCAAACTCAGTTTACATTTTCCAAAGTGAAAAATCACTTCGAGAATTCTTTCCATTATTTGTTGCTTTAGTGGCGAGATTTTTCAAGTAATGTGTTTGGGACCTGTGAGGATTCCATGAAACCTATGAGAAAGTAATGCGAAAGGACTGACAGGGATCTAGTCCTTTATACCTAATATATCAGTTTTTGTATATGTGCTGGAGAAGTGAGCACTATACTTACTGTAGTGCAGAGTATTCTGCTAGTTTTTATTTTACCTATAACTTTTACACTTAATATTTTAAGAAGGGATTGTGTGCTTACATTTTTGTGAAAGTTTAAAATTACTCAGGAACCTAGAAGACTATATATACTCCATTTGTATTTTGAAAAACAGAGTCCCAGTGTTTCTCCTTTTATTTAAATTTATTTTTAACTGCCATATAAAAATTGTGTTTATTGTGTACATGTTGTTTTGAAATATGTATACGCTATGGAATGCCTAATTAGAGGTAATTATAATTAAAACAACTATTCGGTGTATGTTAAGATTACTCAAAATCTCTCTTAGCAGTTTTCAGGAATATAATACATTGTTATGTCACTATGTTTACTATGTTGTATAACAGATCTCCTGAACTTATTTCTCTTGTTGAACTGAAAAAGTTTTATTCTTTGCCTGTCACTTACCCCAACCAAAGCCTATGGCCACTACCACTGAACTTCCCTGAGTTCAGCTGTTTAGCTTTTGTATATAAGTGAGGTCTTGGGGTTTTTGTCTTTTGATGTCTAGCTTATTTCTCCTAACATGTCCTTCAGTTGCATCCATGTTGTCATAAATATTGATACTTACTGCCTAAAAAGAAAAGATAAAATAATTCTCCATTGTGTAGTATATTACGTTTTCTTCATCTGTTCATCTAGTCGTGGACACTTGATTTTGGCCTGGTGTCTTTGCTGTTCTAAAGGATGGAAGGAATTTAAAAATAAAATATAGTTGATGCAGCCAATGATAACTAGTTTAAGGTTTTCTGCTTGCCCCTGAGCAGAAATTGAATGGAAATCTTTATTTGTACTACATCTAAAACTTTACTTGAATGACATTTTTTTAATGACAAAATTTTTGTGGCCGTTCTTTTTTGGGGAGAAATTCTGGTTTCTATTTGGTTAATCTGTTGAGATCTCACTATAATTAGATTGTTCTTAATACAAATATATATCATACTTGAATATAAATTTCTCTCTTATTTTCATGTTAGGTTTCAGAGAAGAGCAACACATAAATACTATCTCCATCTATTAAGTTCTTTCTATGCAGATTTCATGCACATTTGGAATAGATATGTTTCAACAAAATTTACTGAAAAGCCATCTTGTATATATCAAACTCCATTTTCCCATTGATTTTCATTTTAAAATGCAGTGTTGGGTTCCAGTGGAGTGTCAGAGATGTGGCAGTTCACTGGGCCATGGTCTCCGTTGCCCTGCTGGATTGATGTAGAAATTTTGAGTTTAGAAAAGCAGGACATATAAAATCTCATAACTTTGCATCTTCAGGTAAAGTATACTGAATTTTTCTGCTCAGTCAAATTTGTAAGAGAAAAGTTTGATTTATTATTTTGTTTTATAAGCAAATATTTGAAAGACATCTCTATATTCTTTTAAATTTCTCTTTTTGGACTAGAGTAATTCTGACATCTTTGTTAGTTGGAGACGTTTGATCTTATAAATTGCTCTTGTGTAGAAACTTAAAAAAACCCACGAAGTAGGGATCTAACTATTACTCGGGAAGAGGACTGGAGGGTGGGATATAATGGGTGATGGGAAGGCAAGAGAGCAGTAGGGAGGATGGCTACAATTATAGCATGTTGTATGCATATATGGAAATTGTGCAGTGAAGCCCATTTATATAGTTAACTATAATAAAATATATAATGCCTTCAAGATACGTTTTATTTTAATGAATTTTAATAACATTGATTTTTAAATTAATCTGCCCTTATGGAATTACTGAATTTTCCTAAAATTTTAGGTAAATCTTGAAATAAATTTATATGGTTTTTAGTTTGTATGTTTACTTGAAGCCAAAAGGAAGATAAAACTTTACAATAATTTAGCCATGCACATTTTAAATCTCAAATATTTGCTATGTAGTTTCTGTAGATAGAATAACTGAAGTGTTCAAGAATAAAAGATTTTTTGTTGTTTCAAAATAGAGCAGTTTTCAGCTGATTAGTGTAGTGTTAACTGTTTCTTGCTCATCTGATTTTGGACATGGTTTTTTTATGCATGTGGGAAAACAGTGGAGTTCCATTTTGTACTTTGGGCTCTGTGGTCATTGCAGATCTTCACTGTCATGTGGATTACAAGGGGAAAAAATGGATTAAAGTTGGAAGAGGGAAGAGGCTGGTTTGTAAAGTTTAGTCATTTTCTCACTTTGAGCGTTAGTATTCATGCTAACCCTGACTAGCATTGGGAACTACAGAACTTCACTATCTGGTGATCTTTTAGTACTGAAGTACACCTTTTTTGAGCTTTTGAACTATAATATTTCCTTTTGCTGCGGTTTTATTTAGTAAGTCACTGCTCTGCTGCTTTACCAGAGGATGGAATGGCTACTTTTTTATTGTCCATATAAAAATATTTTCCATGTGAATTGCAATTAAATTCATGTACTTTTCTTTTTTTTTTTTTTTTTTTTTTTTTTTTTTTTTTTTTTTTTTTTTTTTTTTTTTTTTTTTTTTTTTTTTTTGGCTTTTTGAGACAGGTCTCACTGTGCAGTTCAGGCTGGCTTTGAGCTCACTTTTGTAGCCCAGGCTGGTCTCGAACTCGCAGCAATCCTCCTGCCTCAGCCTCCCAAGTGCTGGGATTACAGGCGTGAGCCACCACGCCCGGCTCATGTACTTTTCTAAATCAAAGAATATAAAATCTATAGTTCTAGTCAGGACACTTTGGCTCTAGAACTAGCATTATTACATAAACCAGTTGTGGAGGCTTGTTGAATTTAACTCGTCTGAATTCGTTATTCTCAACTTTAAGGTGAAGGAGTTTTTAAATCTCTCCTCCAGTTTGGACTGGATTGTATAGCTCAGTGAGAGAGCCTTTGCTTCGTGCTTAAGGCCACTGGTATAATGTCCAGCACCACAAAAGTAAAGTCTATGGTATTTCTGCATGATGAACCAGTAAGGAGAGGCAACAAATAAGAGAAATCCTGAAGTTGAAACAGCAGTTTCCTTACACTACCCTCCCCATACCTTTTGTTAAGTAAGTTCACCATCTAGTGGCCTGTTTGAAGATTGCAATTGAACACAAAACTAGTTTCCCAATGCCTATGGAAAAAGACCATAGAATTTTCTATCACTTATTGGTAGATTCTATCCAAGCATTCAGTATTCTAATTGCTTCCTTGTCTCTAGTAATTATTATTTGTGGCCTTCCCATTCAGTCTAAAATTGTCATTTTATTTTTTATTTTTATTATTATTATTTTTTTTTGTCTTTTTGAGACAGGGTCTTACTATGCAGTTGAGGCTGGCCTTGAGCTCACTTTTGTAGCCCAGGCTGGTCTTGAACTCACACCGATCCTCCTGCCTCAGCCTCCCAAGTGCTGGGATTACAGGCGTGTGCCATCATGCCCGGCTTAAAATTGTCATTTTTTTTTTTTTTTTTGAGACAGGGTCTCACTGTACAGTTCAGGCTAGCCTTGAGCTCAGTTTTGTAGCCCAGGCTGGTCTCGAACACTCACCGATCCTCCTGCCTCAGCCTCCCGAGTGCTGGGATTACAGGCGTGCGCCACCACGCCCGGCATAAAATTGTCATTTTAAAGATGCAAACCATATGTTACATTTTCATGTTGTATGTGTTCCAAACCATCAAATGCATTCATAGTAAATAACTGATTAATTCTTATCCAGGAGGAGATGATCTTGATCTGGAGGCTCTTTTAGGTATAGAACAGTGTAGGGAACTTTGCGGATTACAGATAACATGGAGAATCTTCTGGGAGCTCAGAACAATACTGGAGTTGTGGAAATAAAGCTATAACCATATAAGGTATGTGTGGTAGTGTGTGCGTAACTCAAGCAGGAAAACTGAAAAAAATGTGAGGACACACTAGACTATGTAGTGAGTTCAAGGCCATTCTGAAATTACAGAGTAAGATCCTGTCTCCAAGATTGTAGTTCTTTTGGTTCTCATGTATAATAATCGTGTGTGTGTGTATGTGTGTGTGTGTGTGTGTGTGTGTGTGTCTGTCTGTCTGTCTGTCTGTCTGTCTGTCTGTCTCAGGCTGTCACTAGATTGTCCAGGTTGGGCTCAGCCTTGTGATGCTCCTGGTTCAGTTGGTCAGTGCTAGTATTATAGGCATATACCACCATATCCTGTGCCACTGTACATTTTTAATCATAGAAGACAGGACAGTGTTCTTCCTATGTTGAACACTTTCAGGTCTAAATGTTAAGAATTGATTTTCTGATCATAAGCATATGTTTACTGAGAATCACAGTAAAGAAGGAAAGGTTTACTTCAGGTCACGTTTTCAGAGGTTTTGGTGTATAGTAAGCTGGCCCCTAGCTTTTATGGCCAGACAGAAATAGCACAGTGGAAGTCCATGGGAGAAAGAAGGTGCTTGCACCTTGTGGCAACTAGGACAAAAGAGGAAGGGAAGCAGAAGGAGGAAAGGGGCAGATAATCATGGCTTTTATTTGAATTCTATCCCTTTTGTTTCAGAACATGTTTGCATTACATAAGGACATTTCTTATTGGGAGTTGAGACATGAACATAAACCGTATCAGTGGAATATATCTTTAGGGCTGGCCAGGTAGCTCAGCAGATTAAAGCACCTGCTTAGGCAGATGCAGTGGCTGGGCATTGGATCCCTGGTGTGCTGTGCTGGCTCTGCAACTAGGATGCCCTGAGATGGCAATTGAGACTGGGCGTGGTGGGTGGCACATGCCTCTAATCCCAGCTCTTGGGAGGCTGAACACAGGTGGATCACTGCTAGTCCAATGTACATAGTGAGACCCTATAGATCCTGCAGACCCTGTCCTAAATATAATATATATATGTATATATATATATATAT
>PVJA010015862.1:0-44587 GCA_004027025.1 Myocastor coypus | reverse complement strand
CTCTTATCTCTGAGTCGCTACAGAAATAAAAAAGAAAGTTAAACATTTCCAGCATATCATAGTACAGAGCAGGCACTCCCATTCTAGAAGAGAAAACTGAGGGAATAGAAAGTAATTGAACCAAAACAAAACTGTAACCCAGCAGAGCAAACATGAAATCCCACAGCTCCAGGTCGGGCTTCATGGCATACTGTGGAAAAATCTGAATTCCATAGGTCTTGGATGGCCCTGTCCCTGCAGATTTGCCAGTTTCAGTCCACATGACTTTTCCATCTGGCTTTGCTCATTCTTTGCAGCTTTCCTCAGCAGACATTCCATATTTCCAGCTTCTCCAACTTTCTGGACTCTCCTTTGTACTTTCTGCGTCACTACTGTAGCTCCACACACTGCTCTTTGGGTCACATTACCTGGATTCCCAAGCTTTCTTTTGAAATCTCGATGGAAGCTTCCTTAGCTACAAAGTCTTCCATTCTGGCTACAGAACTAGGAGTATCTGGCTCTTTCATGGATCACAGCTGTAGAAGCCTTGGTGTTCCTGGATGCCTGACCACTGTTAACTAAATTCCAGGGCATCAATTCTCTAGGTAACCCTTCTTTAGCCTGGTGCTCCATAACTCTCTTCTTTTTTTTTTTTTTTGTCTTTTTTGAGACAGGGTCTCGCTATGCAGTTGAGGCTGGCCTTGAGCTCACTTTTGTAGCCCAGGCTGGTCTCGAACTCGCACCAATCCTCCTGCCTCAGCCTCCCGAGTGCTGGGATTACAGGCGTGAGCCACCACGCCCGGCTTCTCTTCTTAGTCTTTTACATTTCCACTCTTGAGCCCGTGGAAGGTAGAATTTGTAAGATACCTTCAGGCATCTTTTCTGTTTTCCTGATGCAAAGCACTGGGATTGATTTATTTATTGATGGGCTTTCACTGCAGTTCAGGCTGGCTTTAAATTCACTATAGCAACAATGTTGACCTTCAATGTATGATCGCCCTGCCTCAGTCTCCAAAGTGTTAGAATCATAGGCATGTACCACAATGCCCAGCTTCTTGACTTCATTTTATTTATTTATTTATTTATTTATTTATTTATTTATGTATGTATGTATGTATGTATGTATGTATGTATGTATTTGGTTGTTGCAGGGTCTTGTTACTTAGCTGACACTCATGGTGATCCTCCTGCTTTTAGCCTCCCAGCTCTGGGATTAAAAGGGTGCACCACCACACCCAGACTCTGGCAGACTCAGCCTGCCCTGGGGGTGGGGCTGGTGGGGCATGTGGTGCCTGAGGATCAGACTTTGGTTCCTGTGCTTACCTAAGCTTGCCTGAGTCAGTACTTTAATCTGCCAAGCCATCTCACTAGCCCTTGACTTTCTCTTAAAGTTCTTTTTTCTTTCAGCAATCGTGTTTTTTACTCTAACTTCACAGATTTTTTTTTTTTTTCTGGAAAAACAGAAAACTTTTCAGATGGGCTTTTGAGTCCTCATTTCAATATAAACTAACAGTTTTCAGTAGTATCTATGCCACTAGTATCACTGTTAATCTCTCACAGAGTCTCAGGACATGAGCAAAATGTAGATAAATTTTCTTTCAGAGCATAACACACCCAGCTGTGAGTCCAGCTGTCAATGGAGTCCTTGATGCCGACTGAAAGCTCCTGAGCCTAGTCTTTACCTTTGCATTTTTATCAGCATACTGGTCTTCTTAGCTTCATCCACAATTTCTCATTATGCTCATCTTATAGTATCCTAGAGCTTCTCCAGCCAGCATCATCAGATCTTTAGAAATTCTTCCTACAAACCACTCCCAAAAGCTTATGAATCATACTGTCAAGTAATCACAACAACAATCCTACTCCTGGTACCAAAATCTGACTTAGTTACTGTCTTCATTACTAAGGCATAATACCTGGAACTCATAACTTAAAGGACAGAAGCTTATTTAGGCTGGGGGTCGCAGTCCCTATTAAGCTGGCTTTATGCAATAATGATATGATAGATGTGGAGGAAAGTGCACCTCATAGTGGCAGGGAAGCAGAGAGAATGAGAAGATGCAGGGCTGGCAGACATCCCTCCCAGCAGCAAGTCAGCAAGTTGCCCCCATGATCCAAGCACCTTACAAAAAGCATGTGAATGTTTCAGGGACATCCTAGATTAAAATCACTACAGTAGCATAGAACCTTTGAAAAGATATCTCTTCTTCATTAAGTTTAGCTGCTTTGTAGGCTCAAAGTACCTTAAGTGACACTATGGGATCATTTACTTTTTTAGCTCTACGAATCAAGTTCAGCCTCCATGCCCCATCTCCAACCTAGGAGGTATGGTAGGTCTACACTGAGAATGAACTTGGCCGGTTGAAGTCTGTTACCGCTTGTGTCTAGGGTTCCCTCAAAGCTTCATCAGGTCATGAGTGGCTGAATAGAGTGTGACTGACTCTTAGTACAATGCTGGGATTATGGGTGCCAGTGCTACACTTACCCTAGGAGGGTGGACTGCATACAATATAAGAGACAGAGTCTTCTCTCTCTTGTTGCTTTTACTGTCTTCTATCATCATGAACTATTACCCCTCTGCCATGTGCCCCTCTGCCTTGGAGCCAGCTGTGTTCAGACTGAAACCTCTATAAGCTATGAGCTAAAGAAGCCTTTCCCCCTTTAACTTTGGGCATTGAGTATTTTGTCTCAGCAATGAGTAAAAAAGCAACTAAGACAGAATTATCTGATGAAAGTACAGTGATAGCAGCAGTCACTATTTTATGGTGGCCCCTGCCTGTGAACAAATTCCTCCTTCCTCATTCTTGGTCTTTGCTCTTTGTGTTCTGTCTAATGTGCTCCACTTGAGAAGCGTTAAGGCAGAACAGCTGGGTGGATTGCTGTAGAATGCTTTTTATTTAATGTTTATTGAGAACTGGCAGGGAAAGCACTTTTTTTCCTCCAGCAGATATTACTTACAGAAAGAAAGAGACTAGGCCACAGTTACAGCAAGGTTTACTCTTCCTTTTCTGATCTAAGCAGATCAGAAGCAGACAAAAAGTATCAGTAGAGACCTGTGTGTCACATGGATGGGGCAGTGCATGGGTTGGCTTTCTAGGCAGTCCAATGGTCTGATGAGTCTGCTATCTCCTTGTGCCCACTGACACACTGTCTATCAGCATTCAGGCACCCTCCCTTCCCTCTGTGACCTTGACTGTTTCATGACTCATCAGCATTCCCAGTATAGGGCTAAGTTGAGGAAGAAGGCAGGCAGCAAACAAGTTGACCCTGCTGTAATTTGGTATTTCCAAAGATCGTGGATTACACAAGGGGGACCCTGAAGCCAATGGGTGGAAAAATGACTTGAAATTGTTTATGGGAGTGTTTATCACTGGGTTAGGTGGCAGAATTCTGTTGTGGAACACCCATATATTTCCTAGAATAAGATCCTTTTTTTTTTTTTTTTAGAATTTTTATTTTATTTTATTTTATTTATTTTTTTCTTGTTTCATAACTTTTGTTTGTTTATTTATTTATTTTTATGGCCGGCTCAGCCTGCCCCGAGGGCAGGGCTGGCGCAGCATGTGGTGCCGGGGCTCGAACCGCAGTCCCTGAAGCTGCCCAAGCTTTCTTAAGCAGGTGCTTTAGACCACTGAGCCATCTTGCTGGGCCCCAGAATAAGATCCTATTGAGAGAGGAATGTTAAAGCTGTTACTGTAGAAATGATAGCGGCCTCACATATATGGCTCCTATCATTTTATCTGACTGCTTCCAAAGTAGGGCACAGTATTCTTTCTATAAAATAGTCTACTGTGGTACAGGAGTAAAATATTATAGCTTTTTTTTTTTTTTTTTTTTTTTTTTTGGCAGGACTGGGGTTCAAACTCACGACCTTGCACTTGCCAGGCAGGCACTTGTGCCTCGGAGCTATCTCCCCAGCCCCTAGGAGTAAAATATTATAATTTCTATTTGTATCTAAAGAAAGTAATTGAGCTCTAAGACACATTTTCAAAAAAAGCGAGAGCCGCTGGTATAAACAATCACTGGTACCAAATTCTTTGGGACACAAGATAAATATCTCTGAATTATGCAGTATGTATGTAAGTATGTATGTATGTATGTATGTATGTATGTATGTATATATTTTAACAGTACTGGGGATCGCAGTTAAGACTTTGCACTTGCTAGGCAGGCATGTATGGAGTGGAGATCTCTCCCTGGCCCTTTATACAGTATTTAAAACAAGAAAGAATGTTCATTTGGTAATTATTATGCCAATAAAATTTAAAATCACAATTCAGGGTTTCTCATCCCAGAGATACTACTTTAAAGCTCACTTCAAGTTGTCAAGCAGAAAATTTAACATACCAAGAGAAGAATAAGTAAAGTTGTGATTTGAGTATGGGGAATGGCAGAAGAGTTTTTGAAAAACTATGGGCTCAGGCAGCCAAGAGGTCCAAGAGGAGAAGTCCCAGCATCCTTTGTTGTTATGGGCATCTTAGACACACTTAGTAGCATCACTGTTTATTTCCCTGCCTTGGTGCTACAAGTGGCCTTCCAGGAAGTGGCTGCAGAGCCATTGGTTTCCTTTGTCACCACCCTTCATCCTGTCAACTTTTTCTCCAAATAACGGAAAGCATACACGCACTTGACTTTTGTGTAGCTTGTAAAAGAGTGCGTGCCTGCAGGGTTAAACCGAATATACTGTGAGCATTCATCTTTAGCAGACTGTGGGCTAGATGGGCATATTAAAGATCAAGTAGACACTGAATTCTCTTACCCCCATCCCAAAGAGCCATCCTATGGGTTGAACTTTGTATGCCAGCGATAAACATAGCTTATTTTTGGCAGTTTCCTGTTTTGGTCAACATTTTTAAAAAACCCTGACTCTGTTATTGCAGGCTTGATCTCTCCTACACAACACAAGAGAAATACAGTAAGTCTTTGCTGCAAATCTCGAGACTGGACATCTCCTACCCCTGGCACAGAGGTTTCCATTTTTCATCCCTGCTGGATTCAGCTTACTCCTTCCTCCTCCCTTTAAGGATCTTTAATTATAGAGGAAGTAGTGTGGAAAATTGCTGCATGAGCTTCTAGAATTGTAGCTAATGAGGTGTTCAGGCCAAAGCATGGGGAACATCAGTGAGCCTGCTGGGTCTGGAAGATCTGCTGGATCTGACCTTGATCTTCCAAGATCACAAGGGTGCTCCTGCCTAAAAATGTTGGAGAACACAGATATGGCTTAATGCCTGCTCTTTCCTCTTGCCCTGATTCCCATCTGGAAGACCCAGCAGGCTCAGACCAGTGTCCAAGCCAAAGACAGAGGTTGCACAGGGGCATGTGCTCCCTACTGAAATCCTCATTGCAAAGGAACCAGAGGCCTTAGGATCCAGGGTGATAGGCATACTTTTTTTTGTGTGTTCTACTAATTTGCTATATGTCTCTCCCTTCAAATCACTGGAGGTGGTCTCAGATATGTAAGAAACAGCTCTCTTTTCTCAGTCCACCTCTTGCCCATCAACATGAGGTTGGCTTGCTGCAGGACAGTCTGCCGGAGCCATGGCATTCACTGGTAACTACCTTGATCTTCCAAGGTCACAAGGATGCTCCTGCTTAAAAATGTTGGAGAACAAAAATATGGCTTAATGCCTGCTCTTTCCTCTTGCCCTGCTTCCCATCTGTTTGGGGGTGTTCAATGACTCGTGAATCCAGCATGCAAACAAAGGAAGATTTATCCAAGATGCCTGTTTAGAAGGGGTTGGTTGTTTTATTGTGGCTTTAATTTTAGCTTCCTCCTAATGACTATGTGCACTTGGGAGGAGAAGCTGGCTTTGCAGACAATAAAGCAGCTGTGTGTCTTACTAACTCCTTCCTCAAACCACTCTGTACAACCAAACTCTTTTCTCCTAGCTTTAAAAATGTTGGAAAACTGATATCCAGGGGAGCAGTGAGGGCTTTGGAGGAGGCAAAGGAGTTGGAACCACAGTCTCTACTCTTAATACGTTTACTCCTAGAGAAATAGGACACTTGAGCCCAAGAAAGAGTGTAGTTTTGCAAGTTGACAAAATCGAGCTCTATTTTATAATCTATAAAAGGTGACAATAATCTCCACCATGGGAATGGTTTTGAGATATAAAACTGCTGGATGGAAGTAGTTGAACCTTGGTAGACATTATCATTGCTATAAAAATGGTTGTGCAAGGACATCTTTCAAATACAGAACAATAGTACAAAGAAAATCAGAGCCAGGGCGAGGGTAAGCCTGGTTAAGAAACGGTTCCAAGATGAAGAGGATGGTCACTAAGAGGACGAAGGCCTTGTGTGCCCTCTGTCTTTGTTTCTCTGTCTCAGAACGCTGGCCTGCCTCGCTGCTGCAGTTTCAGCCACTGCTGCCAGCAGTGAGCTGGGATTCTGCTGCTTTTGAAATGGACTGTGTCCAAATTTCCACATCCTCCTGCACCGGTGTTTTGCGGAGGCCCATTCACGCTGTGTAAGAGCAGCAGGGGAGCTGCTGGACCTGTTGCAGGCCTTTGGTTTGGGAGATAATGAAGGGAGTCAGAGAAGCAGGCAAAGGCTGCAGAGGACTTTGGTGCAGCTAGACCCGGGAGGGAAGGAAGAGGAGGAAGAAGGCCTGCAAGGGAAAGCTTGCTGTAGAGACCTGGCCAGGGCTGCTTTCACCCACCTCTGCCTTTACTTTCTTTCCCAGGCCTAGTCCAGGAGGTTGGGAAGATAAATCTTTGTCAGAGAAGGCCGCCTAGGGATCAGTTAAAATAAACACACAGCAGGCTGCACCTCCGAGCTCCTCAGAGCTCACCGGGCTGAGTATTTCCATCTCCACAACCTTTCCTTTACCTCTTTCTACTCCGTTTTCTCCTTTGTCTCCTCCAGAGACTAAGGGTAATGGAGCAGAGAGAAGAGGGAGAAGGGCATGAAAGGAAAACATCCAGGCTCTGGATAGCTCTCATTTTCTTTTTAGGTATTGGGCTGTTGGGAATACTGTCCCTTCCAGTGAATATTAGAGGCTAAAGAGCCTTTTAATAACGTCTTTTGGATCATTTGTATTGAGGTTCAATAGTACTCATTTCTTTGGTCAGAAGAATAGCTCCAAAGAAAGAAGGGGTAGAAAAGCAAAGGGGGAGGAGAGAAGAGGTGTCTGCAGTGATGCTCACTGAGTCCTGGCTTCCCTTTGCATTCGTTTCAACCCCTTCACTCCGTCTCTGCCACCCAGCCAGGCAAGCCCCATGCACCACCTCAAGCCTGGCTCTCCTGTTCTTCCAGCAGCATTCCCATCACTCCACACCTTGGAATGTTTCCTTCTTTTGCCTGATTTTACCCCTCCTTGGCTTTTCCCACTGGAACAATAACCATGCCGCAGTATACTTTCATTTTGGTCGTCTTACCCTCTGAGTAGGCTGTGTCCTGGTTGGGCAAAGGGTTTGGACTATTTTCCTTGCATCCTTTGATGGATGTTGAATGCTGTATGGGTGTTTGTTGAATGCTAAGTGAGGAATGAACCTTGGCGTTACTCCTTGGCACTTATGCTCTCATTGCCCACTTGCAGAACTTACTGGGATATCTTATTGCCCCAGAGCACTGAAGTGTAGGCGTTGGGATCAGTTCAGCTAGCACGTGCAGGAGTGGAAAATTATGTTCACTCTCCCATTCTTAGAACAAATATGTCATTTGGCCACGATGAGCCAGTGCCTTATCTTTGTGATCAAAACATGTCTGACCTAAGGAATAGGAATGTGAGATTTAGGGAGAAAGAATGGGCCAAAGGTAATGAGGAGGAAGATAAAATTTTCTGTTTTCTACATTGGGTGTCAAGTCTCAGACCATGGCATGTCATTGGGCCATGGGCTATCTGAAATTCCTTTTTATTCCTTTTTTTTTTTTTTTTTCTTTCAGAACCAGGGATTGAACTCAGGACCTTGCACTTGCCAGGCAGGCACTTGTGTTCCTGAGCTATCTCCCCAATCCCTTAAAGTTTCTTGTTAATGTGCTGAAGAAAGATTGTCTTTGTTTTCAGTTGAGCTCAGGGTCATAATTTCTTCTTAAACACAAAGACAAGCAAAATGTAATGGGAAGAAAGAACAGGAAAACATCAACCTCAGGGCAGAAAATAGCTCCTAATCATGGCTTTCAAACAGGTGATGAGCAGGCCTGCAGAACGCCCAGCACACGCTCACAGTCCCAGAAAGGTGAAGCTTTGCTGTAAACCTTTTGCTGATTCTCTCTGCCCGTCTCTCCCCTCCAGGCAGCATAACCTTTTCTCTGCAGCGAACTCTTCTGGGCTCACATTTCCTGGTAAGTACGCTAGAGCTGCCTCCCTGCCACTCCTGAGCACTTTCCACCTCTACCAGTGTGAGCATCGCGTTCTGACTTAGAGTAGCTCCGCGTGTTTCTGAGTTTCTTGCAGAGTAGAGTATCTGCAAGTCACGACGCTCTTACTTGCCTGCATGACTGCACTACTGCGTGCAGGCCACTTCTCCGACAGGGCAGGCTGACCAACGTTTTCATTTCTTTGAAGTCAGTTTGTCCTTTGATGATGATGCAGATGCCCAAGGAACCTCAGCAAGTCCAAGAGCAGTTCCGGCTTCCTGGTGGGAAAGATTTATCTCAGGACACACATCCTACTTGCGCACCCTCCACCTTCTCTCCAAGACAACTTCTCCAGCCACCAAATTGCCATTGTCACAGCCTTCAGATGTAGTCTTAACTGTTTTACCTCTCCTATCTTAGGCTTTTTTTTTTTTTAAACTTTATCCCCTGGTTTTCTTTATACTCAAAAAAAAAAAAAAAAAAAAAAAAAAAAAGACTGAGTGGAGCAGGTAACAGTTCTTCCTGCTCCTGTTTCCCCACTATGTAGCATGTGGGAGTGATAACCTCTTTTCGTGACTGTCATGGTGGAGACAGGCTGCCACAAGATGAATCAAAGGATCGTTGAAAGCTTGTTTTAATTCTTGACTTTCCTAGAAGGCAGATTGAAAATCCTGGTGGAGGGCGAGGGAGACAACTCAGTAGTCAAAACATCTGTCTGGCAAGCATAAGGTCTTAAATTTGATCCCTGCTACTACATGCGGTACTGGACAGTAAAACTGGGGGTGGTGGTGTACTCTTATAATTCCAGCACAAGGGAGAAGAAAATCCCGGTGGAATCTCTGCTCTGTTCTTACCCATGAATACTGAGTCTCTCCCAACTTCCTGTTCTATCTCCCTTCTTAAGGATAGGGTGGAGGATAAAGTTGATGTACAGCAGTTTGAGTCGAAATGACTGAATTTTATAAAAGACCTACTGACTATTAAGAAATGTACTCAGTTCTTTGTCTATTATTTTACTTACTCTTTCAAGTAGTTCTCAGGGGTCAGTGCTATTATAGTCCCATTTTGCCAGTGCAGAAACTAGGCCTGGGAGAGATTGTCTATACAAAATACTCTGACCATAAAGTGATGGACCAGGTTTCATACCTCTTTCCCAAACAAGAGTACTAGCATTTTAGTAATCAGCTCCCCTGACTGCCCCTTAGACTCCAGTGAAAACCTAGCAAATCTGAGCCTGGGTAAAAATATTCATTGTTAACCAACAAGATGAACTATCACATTCTGTTTCCTCACTGTTAGCCCAGTATAACAGGAAATAGTCTCATTATTTTTGAATTAGTTCTTGAAACTAACACCATAAACCCTGTCTTGGTGGCGGAAATGGTGTGGTTTTTCATTCTCAGGAAACAGTGGCCAGAGTAAAATATTTGGCAAATTTTACTGTTGAAGATAGGGGGCCTGGGGAATACCTGAGTGTTTTTGCATGCTGCTAAACATTTTTCCTCAGTACGATATTTAGTGGTCATATAGTACACCACTGTATGGCTGTAACACAATTTAATTATATGAAACCCGGATAGTGGTGGGATTACAAGCAGCAGAAGGAATTTTAGCAAAGATAAAATGGGGATTAGACATCCAATAGCTGCTTTTCCAATTTTGGGTACTGGCTTTGGACTAGCAGAGGGTCAGAGGTTGTGTATTTTTCCAGGCAGTAAGGGAAGAAATCACGCCCTTTGGCCTCCCCTCTTTCCAAGTACCTTCATAAAGGTCACGTAAGTTCACCAAGTCATCATGCAGAAGGTCAGAGATACCTACTGTAGGGCACTTAAGCCACTTAGGTAAGGTAAACTTCCTAATTCAATGGGATCATGCTTATTTGTAAGTTAGGTCTGCCCAAAGCCTTCATTAAATGAAAGTAGATAAAAATCTAACAACATTCCTGAGTGCCAGTCATAAGAAGAATACCTTGAATGTGATCCTTCCTCTTGGCTAAGTGTGAAAGAATAGCATGTTCTGAAAGGGAATATGAGGGCGATGAATCTGATTTTATCTACTTAAGGGAAGCACGAGAGATGGTCTTTCCAGAGCAGGATGAGTCTACGAATATCAGAAATGCCGAGTTAAGTCATTAATCAAAGACTTGGGCTAGCATCGTGCCCAGGCATCATTTCCTGTATTATTTCACACCCAAGATTCTCACCCTACAAGGGGACCTTTAGAAACATTTAATGTAGGCTCTTCTTTCAGACTGGATGATAGTGAAGGCATCTTCCATACTGGACCCTGGGCTAGGAGAAGAAACAAAAAATACTCTATTAGCTCTGGGACCACATCTTCTTACTACCAAATTGTTACTACCTAGTCTGGCACTTGTCATATAATAATAGATGCTTGCTCTATGTGTCATAAGTAAAGGAATTAGAGGATGAAGTAAAACAGTAAGTTATCCATCGTTATATTTGGCAGTTGAACAGGATACATGGCAGAAAATAGAGAAACCCTCTCACCTGGGCTTGGGCCTGGATCCTCCTCAGCTTCTTAGCTCTACAAGTTGAGAATTTCTCAATAAATTATTCTAGCGTAGTCCTCTAAAGAACAGAAGTGAGTAGAGAGACAGAGAGAGATGGAGTCTAATTAGAAATTTAAGCAAAGGATAGCAGGAAGCAATAATAACTTGACACAGTCTTGACAGGGATCCTCACCCAGCAGCAATCCTTTGAGCTGGGGATGGAAGTGGGGCATTATGCTGGTAGAGTAACCAAGAGCCTGGTTGACCTTGATTGTTGAGCCACTCTAGTACAATGGAGTGGCTAGGGACTCACAGAAATAGATGCACAGACTTCTACATGGGGTAAGTGTATAAAATACTACCTGTTTGTTTTTTTTCTGGGAAGATGAAAGCTCATTGTCAGGTACACACTAAAAAGAAATCAGATTCATGATCTTTGGTTGCTGCTGTTTATGGGACATGCCAAGAAGTTAAAGAAATGAAGGTCTCTATTTCTAGCCTCTGCAACCTACTGGGCTCCAATTCGTGTTCCTTGTTTCTCCAGCTGCGGGTGAAGGTAGAGGGGTAGTGGTTCTTCTATGAGAAACCATGCCACTGTGAAAGAGAAAGCCTTGGCAAATGATGATGTGTGGAATGCTTTCTGAGCAACAAAATGGACAGAGCTGCACTTTATCAGGTTATTTCTGTCGGAGTGTGTCATTAAGCCCTGGAGCTTCCTTCTCAAATTATTAATAACTCAAATAATGCATGTTGATTCCAAAGGGGACTTGGATTTACTGAATCCCCAGGGAGGCAAATGTCAAAAGCATCTCCGGATCTAGCTAGAAGCTGATCTTCAGACCTACTCTGGGAGAAGTGAGGAGGAAGCTATGGTCTCGCTGTGACACGGGCTGGAGTGACAACTGGGCTGAGCATGAGTCACTCTTTGCCTGTCACACCCCATCTCAGCAGCTTGCTTGTCAAGAGGCAGCACTCTAATGGTTCATAGTGCAGGCCTGGAGCCACGCTGCCTTGGTAAGCTACCGAACTATTTCTCAGTGTTCACCTCTGTAAAGTGGAGGAAGCAACAGCACCTATCATAGCAGATTGTAGTAAGGATTTCACAAGTTAATACACAGAAAGCATGTAAAAATGCCTGGAATATTTGATAAATGTTTGGTATTGTTTCACATGAATTTATGCCTCCACTTCAATAGTCGGAGTCTCCAATCTGAGACCCTCCATGGGACAAATACTTTCTAAAGTAGCAGGGAATTTGTGATCATCTATAATAACAGAAAACAAGGCTAGCATTTGAAATGGGCATCCGAAGCAAATCCTGCACTTTACGGTAGCCATAGGATCCCGTATCTTTCCCTGAAACACTTCTCTTTTGAGAAGCAAATGCCAGTAAGCAGAGCTTTCTTTCTTTTCCTGACCTGACATACTTTGCGGTGTAAGTACCAGCTGTCATTTAATGAGTGCGGCGCTACAGAGAAAGCAGCCAAGCATCCCTAGTAATTGATGGAGTTTTGATTCACACATCATGTCAATAACAGACAATATAAATTAGAGTAGCACTGAGTTCCCTTTCCTCATTGCTTCTCCTAGCATCAACATGCCTTTCTAACAGTGTTGTCTCAATATTTCCCGTTTGTCCCACTACAAGAACTGTTATCTGGGGCCCAGCCGGATGGCTCAGTGGTCTAAAGCGCCTGCTTGGGAAAGCTTAGGTGGCTTCAGGGACCGCGGTTCGATCCCCGGCACCACATGCTGCGCCAGCCCTGCCCATGGGGCGGGCTGAGCCAGCCATAAAAATGAGTGAATAAACAAACAAAGGTTCTGAAACAAGAAAAAAAAAAAAAAAAAAAAAAAAAAAAAAAAAAAAAAAAAAAAAAAAAAAAAAAAAAAAAAAAAAAAAAAAAAAAAAAAAAAAAAAAAAAAAAAAAAAAAAAAAAAAAAAAAGCTTAAAAAAAAAAAAAAAAAAGAACTGTTATCTGTGCTTTAGTCCATTTCAAAGATATGTATCATCCATGTGCTGGACACGAAGCTGTACTTCTTTCCCTTCAGGAAGGAGCCGAGTGAGACATATACATATAAAACCAGTATTAAGTAAAAATAAGTAAAACTAGAAAATGTGAAGGTTTGCAGATCCAGAGCCTTAGAATAAATGGTAATTATCTTATCTTTTTTTTTTTTTTTTTTTTTTTATATTTTAGGGAAGGGTCTATAGGGACCCTTCCCTAAAGGGAAGGGTGTTCAGGTTCTCCCTGCTAGTGAGACTCACAGTGGTTCGCCTGTCTACAGCCTCCCAAGAGCCGGGATTACAGGTGTGCATCACCACGCCCAGTCTCAGTTGCCGACTGGGCGTGCCCCAGGGGTGGGGTTGGAATGGCAGGCCCAGATATCTAACCTGGCCCCTGCACCTGCTTGCAGGGGCTTGAATCCACTGAGTTATTTGGCCGGCCCTGTGATTATCTTTTTTTTTTTTTTTTAATTTTTTAATTTTTTAAATTTTTTTATTATTTTTATTTATTTTTTTTCCTGTGATTATCTTTTTAACAGTGCCTAGTGATAAAAATGTTCATTTGTTTTAGCCTGAAAAATATCCTAAAGGCATAAGCACTAAGTAACCCATGGACCTGTTCTAATTTCTAGACTTGAGGGCAGGTTTCATATACACTAAATCAACAGGAGCTATGGGATCAATCTAGAGACTCAGAACAGTGCAGACGTGACGTGAATGGGAATGAAACTTAAGCTCTGTGTGCCCAACTCAAGGTTTTCATAACAAGTTTAGCAGCAGGATTGAGTTTGGCTCCCTATTTTGTCTGGCTTTAAAGGGCACGGTCCATAACCAAACGCTCTCCTGTAGGAGTTGCCTCACCTAACTAGAGGAGACATCTCTTTGATTCATTCTAGCTTTTTTTCTGGAAAGCATTGTTTTTACTTTCTGGGGGTTGGGTGAACGGGTGGGAGCAAGTTCATACGGATTTCTAGCTCCTGAGCACTAAGACAAAGCAAAACCAGACCTTGCTGGGAATCCCATTGGCAAGTCAGGGTCCAGGGTCCTTTAGTCATTTTCCTATTTGTTTGCTTGTTTGTTTGTCTATTTTTGGACAGCTTTCATTTGTGGTCCATTGCTCAACTTTCTAGTGGCCATTGACTGGTCTAATTCTCAAGCTTCAAGTTTTCTCCAGATGTTGAGCCCTGTATATCTCATGGTTTACTGGAAAGTACCTCCTGGGTAATCCACAAAGCCCAAATTCAGTTCTGTATGCTTGCCTCCATCTTGTCTGCTTGCCTTCATGCACTGCCCCAGGAGTGAGCCCAGCTGTCATAGGGTTGCCAGGGCTGGCAGTTGAGAGAGGTCCTAGCCTCATTCATCATCGCTATCTGACAAGCCACCAGATCAGGCTGCATCGCTGACCATCTTGCCTCTGCCCCAGGCTCTTCACGCCAAGAGACTGTCCAGACCTTGGCCTGGGAGATGGGGCACATTAGCCAAGTCTGATGGTGGGGAGGGCAATCAATTAGTCTGCTCCTGGAGCTGACACTACTCTCTGCATATCCTGCTTGGATGAGCTTTAATCTTGCTTCTTCCCGGTAAAGACTGTGCAGATTATTTTTCCCAATAAAGATTGTACAATCAAGGTATGCAGTGAGATGTGGTTTTTTTATTTTTTCATTTTAATGAGAAAAAAAGATAAAATAGCAACAAAACAGTTCCAAAACAGGTTAGCAGGACAGTTACAATAGTTAATACATTTCATATTGTTGTCTTTGTAGTAGTTATTCAGAGGACAAGATGCAGACATGCTATCTTATCTAAATATTAGTCCAAATCTTTCTTCTCATGGAACTAACAGAAAGCAGCTGTATGTCTATCCTAATTATTTTGTATATACATATATATATATTTTTTTCACTACAAAATAGTCCTTTACTTATATCCACATGCATGTTTTGTTTTGTCAGGGATGGGTGTTCCATTGCTGTTAGAGAAGCTGTGTTTGGAGAAGTCCTTCAAGGACCTTTTCATACTTGATGCCAGACTGAAGACTGTAGGTACTTAATTGAAGTACACAGTGTGCAAGGAGCACCCCAATCAAGTTAGTTCACACATCCATCACCACCGGTGCTGCATCTTACATCTGCAGAACTTGTTCCCCTTGTCACTGGAAGTTTGTACCTGCTATGGTTTGGAGAAGCGATCCACAAAGACCCAAATGTAAGAGGCTCGGCCCCCAGCCCATGGTGCTATTAGAAGGAGCTGGAACCCTTAGAGGTTCTTCCTGTGGGAGGAGTCTAAGTCACCGAAGCTTTTTTCTTTAAGGGGTCTTTATTGGGACCTTAGCGCATTTCTTCTCTTTCCTTGTTTCCAGCTGCCATGGTGAACGGGTTTTTTTTTTTTTTTTTTTTTAAATTTTTGTGTGTGTTGTTCTTCTGCCGTGATGTGCTGTCTCATCACAGCCCCCAAAACAGAGGCTCGAGAACTCTGAGCCAAAATAAATATTTAAGTGGATTGCCTGAGGTACTGTGCTATAGCAACAGAGATCTAACACAGTGCTCCTATGCCATGGTTAGCGTTGCCCACTCCTGTGCCCTGGTAACCATTGCTCTACCGTCGAAATATATGAGTAAGTAGGCACATTTGAATTTATATCTAAACACGTGCTCTTCTTTTTAAAACACTCCAGTGCCTACCGGTCTTGACAGTGCTCAGGTCCTGGCACATAGATAACTTTTAGCAAAGTTTCTTAGACTGAACTAATTTCCTAACCTGACACGCGCATCCTTCTCCTTGGTCCACTATGCCATGTTATTTTGTGTACTTTCTCATTGTTCTTTCCTTCTTCCAAAAGCAGCTGAAATACAAATGAGCTCATTCAGGCCACACGCTCAGATAATCAACTGGTGACAAGGTAAAATATACCTACCTATTGTTTTGTTCCTCTTCTTTATAACTGGGACAATCTGTTGTAAGTAGGGTTCAACTTTTTACCTCCCGGCATTTTGACTACGGACAAATTCTTTAACTCTGAGGATGCCATCGTTTTATCTATAAAATGGTGGCACTGATGCTTTTCTTTTAATTTGGTTTGCAAGTTGAACAGTTTCCCGCTGTCTCTGTCTCTCTCTCCCTTGCTCTCTGTGTGTGTGTGTAAAGCAGGTTGCTTTCTTGTGTAGTATAAAAAGAAATATATTACAAAAGCACTATATTTTCCTCCCTTTACAGATGAGGTTCCGATTCACATGTCCATAAATAAAGAACCAAATTAGATTGCAGGTATTTTCCCTCTATAATATGATGCTTTTCCCATTTTACAGGCTTCCTTTAACTCTGGGCTTATAAGAAATGGAAATCTGACTGCAAAATGTTCAGTATATATGATACCATGGACTTGGTGGTTGAGTAGTTGAGATTTTTCCACAAACAATTTATTTATTCATTTAGGGAAGGGTCTACAGAGTGTTCAGGGTCTCATAACTAGATCAGACACATAGTGATCCACCTGTTTACAGCCTCCCAAGAGCTGGTATTACAGGTGTGTGCCACCATGCCCAGTCTCAATTGCTGTCTCAGTGCACCCAGGGGGCAGGCATGGCATGGCAGGCTGGGGCATTGAATCCCCTGTCCCTGAGCTTGCTTGCAGGCACTTTGATCTGCTGAGCTATATGGCTGGCCCTCTATGAACAATTCTAAAATGATCTTGAACTGATAAACATAATTATCTCCCTGCTGCTTGCCTAGCACTGCCTACAGTTGCTTTTAAGGACCACAGGTGAGTACAAAGTCATGTTCTACGTTCTCAGCTATGGCTCTGTGGACCGACTGAGTGTGACAAGCCAGAATATAAGAAGGGGCCCTGAAAGGGCCTCGATAATCTTTGGTTTTAAAGAGCTGAATGGACCACAAAGGAGTGATGAAGTGAGATTAGCAGCATGAGGAAAGCTAGAATGTGGCTGGACAGAAGGGAAGAGGTATTCCAGGAGAGGGAATAGGACACACAAGTGGAGTGGGGCAGTGTTTCCTTTGCCCTCTAATTGTAGCATTACTGTTTCAAAATGTCTGAAGGCCATGGGGGCAGCAGCACTGGATTTTTAATAGCTGAGCAAGCTATAAAATTGAGATTTCTGGCCTGCTTAGGGCCTGTTAACACAGGGTCCCTTCTCTGTGGTCTGCTTGCAAGACCAAGGCTAAGAACTGAAAGAGGAAGAAAAGTGCCAGGAGGGAGAGCTTACTGCATGAGAAAGCAAGACTCCTGCACCCCAGCTGTAGAAGGCAAGGGCCACCTCTCTAGTGCTGTCAAGCTTGCAGCCAAAGCTCTGTGTCAATCACCTCCCCTTGAGAGAAAGAGGGGTGTGCGAAGCTGCCGTGTGTAGCAAGGGATTCTGGGGCCAGGGCCCTCCAGCAGCCTTCCTACTGGTGCTCTCCCTGGGGCCTGAGGGAAGTAGTGAGCAACAGTGAAATTCTGGCCCCAACTGTGGACATGCCAAGGTGATCCAGGACAAGGAAGGTCATCTCTGAGGGAGGAGGAGGCACTCCCTGGCACATACTCGAACACCAGTGTGGATTACAAATTTTACAGTTGTCACTGCCGTAGAACGCTAGGGGGATTGGATCTAGGTATAATAGTTTTAGAGGGTATATTGAGACAATGAATATATTCACTGACCCCACAATTTCAGCTTTAGGAAATTATTCTAAAGAAATGACAATGGATGTGAAAAAAAAAAAAGATGTATTCTCAAGGGAATAAACATTCATTGTAGCAAGTAAACTAAATGTCTTCAGGTTTAAATGCTTGGGAAGAGTTTAGAGCAGTGCCTGAGATGGGGTGAGTGCTTAGTAACAGTTAGGACAGAGCCCTGGCTGTGTCAGTTAGACAGAAACATGCAAGTTCAACCCACACCCAGGCAACCTGAAGTGCAGCTACCCTTGTAGAGACCCCAGTTGCTGGCACGAGTAGCTGCCAGGATGCCAGACCCCCTTGCATAAGATGAAAGTAGAAACAGCACTGGTAACAGCAGATGTTGCAGGGAAGTGGTTAAAGTCAAGTTGAGGGATTTACAGACTTCTCCCATTGAATCAGTTCAGTGTGATTTGGGGGATTAGCTTCAATTTTAATCTGCTCTTCAGCTCTTTCAATAATTCTGTGAACAAAAACATTGAAAATAAATTTTCTTCCTCTGCTAAACTGGAGAGAGTGGATGCTATTTTTTTTGTAACCAAGAGTTATGGATGCTGTCACTGTGGCAGGGCTTTAAGCACTGCAAGGAAGGCCTCCACGGTCATTTTTCATGTTGTAGTTTCTTGTATTAAGCTTTCGTATTGATAGACAAATCTTCGGAGGGTGGTGTCACATGTAGCTTTTGGTTATGATTGTGTAGCATGCTTAAATTATTTGGAAATAAAGTATTCTAAAAACTGGACTCCCACCTAAAGTCCTTGGGTCTTCGACTAGATCTATTCTTATTAAATTTTCTTTTCTCTTGTCCTCCAGGACTGAGTTATCATCTCACATTTCTATAGCCCTCTGACAAGGACCAGAACTTGGTTTTGTAAATGTTTTGCATTCTTTCCCATCAGTGATTCATAAGGTTTATGCAACCTTCATATTTGTCAAATCCATGTAGGAAAAACAGGTGAGTAGAACCTAGCTATACCTTTGGTGTGAGGTGTGAAGTGTACTTACAGCCAGCTGGAAAAATTGTAGTGATCCTCAGTAGGTGTTGTCAAAGGATGACAAGAACCTAGAAGAAATAGAAATAAACATTTCTGAACTACAGGAAAAGGTTGAACAGAAAACTCAGTCCATTCTTGATTATTTGTGTAATAGTTTAGGGGACAGAGGGTTGTCTCAACTTGGAAACAGAATCTAAAGTGGTTAAATAGAGGAAGAAATTTTCTTCTGAGTGGATGAGGAAGAGTTATATAAACTGAACGTCTACTTTGAATAACACAAGAATACAGTGCCAGTGCTCAGGATTGTTTTAAGAATCATAAAACCAATGTAATTTCTTAAGCTAAGAGGCATAGGGCTCTCTTAGCTCTGTATTACTCCTGAAATATGTTGAGGGGGCTATAGCGTTTGTACAATGACTATTTTCAGGGAGTCCTTAGAGAGGCCTTCTTAGAGAGGAATTGCTATCTGCAAGATGGTGCTGGCCCTGTGGATAGGTACAAGGAGGCCAGAGTCCAAGCAGACATGGGGAGGCTCAAGCAGGCAGGGTGCCTCAGAGTGGTACTGGCCTGAGTTTGGAATGGGAGCAAAGGAGGTTGGTGGAAGGAGAGGAAGAGCTAACATCATAGCCCATGAAGAAACCCTTGAAAATATCTTGTTGGTGATGGAATTCCAATTATGTTAGATGTTTATTTGACATTTTACTAATATACCCTCACAGGGTTCTCCATGGCTTTTTGCATTTTTTTGAATTGAGTATTTTTAAGTACCTCTGCTCTAATGTGAAGACTGGGCACCTGGAACTAGAATTTCTTAGGCTCATATTTTATTATCTATATTTCCTTGAGCCTGTTGGTTCACTTTGTGGCAGAAAAGATCAGAAAAGGTCAGAAAATGATCAAGTAGCAACTGCTCTACTGTTGGAAAATATGCGGTGATGAATTGGGTAGGAGATGACGTTGGAGAATTGCTACTCGTGCTGTTAGCCATAATAAGAGTAATTGCCATTTGTCACTTATTAAAATGTTTCAGTTTAAAAACAAGAGATACATAGCAGCTCGTACTTATGAAATTCAGAAGAAAAAAAGTTATTTTGTTAGCTCTCCATGTTTGAAATTTCTCATCATCGAAAACTAAGAGAGCAAACCAACTTCCTTTCCTATCTCACAGGATTGCTGGTCAAGGTCAAATGGGGACATGAATGGAATGTGTTTGCGGAACAGCAGAGCACTAAACTATTGTGGGTTGTGGTTCTTTTTCTGTTATCAAGAAAAGTGAACTCGGTGCGGCTGTAAATGCCTGTGATTTAGCACTCTGGAGACTGAGGTGGGAAGAATACTGTGAGTTCAAGGCCAGCCTGTATTACATGGCACGACACTCTCTAAAAAACAAACAAACAAACAAACAAACAAACAAGAATCTAGCTCTATTCTTGTCTGGAGATCTCTGCTTTCTCTTTTTTTACCTTCCTTACCTGATTGCAGGACTGAAGAGTCAACCTTTCCCCTCACACTGAAAGGAAAACTTTCTGACAGTGTTTTCTTCCTTGTGCAGAGTGAAGGTAACAAAGTGTACATGGAAGATTTGGGAACGCAGGGTCATTTGTATGTAGGGAAATGTACCCACTAATGAGGAAGGTCACAGCTCTACTCTCCCCAGGCTTTCTGGATTCCAGAGAGATTCTCACACTTCTTTTCATCATGATTTCAATGTAAGAGAGAAAAGAAAAGAATGCAAGTTAGTTGCTGAGGTTTGTTGGGACCACTTTCTAGCCATGTATTAGGTATTTTCCTTGGGCTCTTAAGTCCTTGTAGAGAGAGATGGAGAAAGCGTATGGGTACAGCATAGCCACAGGGGCATTTGCACTCTTTCTCCTTTGTCCTAAATTCTAAGGCTTATTCCTAACAGTGGAATATAGCTGCTGTATTCCCTCACACGTTAATGAAAACAAATTAACAAGCAACATGGTATACTTTGCAATTTTATTCCCTTTTCCTCTGCACATAATTTTTTCTGAGGAGTGGGAGGTGCTGTGTTTAGCAAGAAAAAGTCATTTTATATTCATCTATTTGCATATTAATGCTGCTATACTATCCATCACGGGCTTGATGCACTGGTGATCCAAGATATGAAATTGCTCACTCTCTTATGCTGCTAATGAAACCATGAACTGGACAGGACAGATTTTCCAGGCTGGCAGGAAGCCAAACGTATGTTTCTTTTTTCCTCAAACCACTAATACAGTGGGACTTTAACCTTGAAAAAAATCACTTTGCTGCTGTAACTTCTTCCTCTACCTTTGAGAAAGTAGGGCAGTCATGCATTCAGCCCATTTGTTTCCTTGGGGATATGATTAATGGGAAGGATATTTACAAAGTACTTTGTCACTTAGAGAAGATGTTCTTTTAAAATAATCATAGGAAATCTTAAAAATCATGAGATTGTTCACTGTCTGGATGCAAATTATTCCTATCATTCTTTTATATTTTGCAAATTCGACTTCTACTATAATTGGAACTAAACTACCTAGGCATTTCTTTTGATCCTGTCATATTATGATATGTATGTTTGGTTTTCATCCATAGTTTCTGGCTGTTAGTACCCTCACAATGGTAGATTATAAATACTCTAATCTTCCCTGGCCTTCCAACCTTGGATTTGCCCCTAAAGATGTTCTCTGGCCTACTGTGGTCTGACAGTAAGTTTAAGACCCTTCTCATTCCAGAGGGGTTGCGTCCCATACCCTGGAGGAAGAAATGCCAAGAGAGATCAAGAAGAATCTGTGCAGATGACCTCTCTGAGCTTCCCTACCCAGCCCATTAGCATTCAGCCTATGCAATGAAACTTCTGTAAAAAGCTAAAAAGACAGAGCAGGCAGAATTTCAGGATAGCTGAACATGTAGTGGGAAATGGCTATTGAAGTCATGTGAGTCCTCATCTCTGTGAGTTGCTTGAGCAAATTAACCAAGAGACACTATATGCTATGGGAACCTGGATTTATGACTGGTTGATTGAAAGCACAAGTGAAAGCAGTCTGGCACTTATAGATAACATTTCAAGGCAGGACAGTGTTGGGACTGAGCTACTGACCTGTGCAATGCGACTCTGCAAATAATGCCAGGACCAGAGTGCACTGGACACCCACTTGGTTTCTGCTGCTGCAGCATGGTTTTTAAAAATTTTTTATTTTAAGGAAGGGTTTATAGGGTATTCAGGCCCTCACTACTAGATCAGATTCGTAGTGATGCGCCTGTTTAGGGCTTTGTTGATGGTTGGAGGGGAAGCAGCTCCAATTTTTTGGAGTCATGATGTCTTATGTGTTGCTTGTGTAGGAGCAGAGGAAAACCAGGCAATTTGTTTTATGTAGATACACATCTTCAGAAATTATGCTATAGTTTTGTCTGTAAGGAAATAAATCCTCAAATGATATGTAATAATGATAAAACTGACAAATATCTGAAGTGAAATTCTTTATTAGAAAAAGAGAAAAAAGCTGTTGTATTAACTATTCCTAAGAAAAAATTACTATGAATAACTAAATAACAAGAACTTTTTTTTTTTTTTTCTTTTGTGGGACTGGGGTTTGGACTCACAACCTTGCACTTGCCAGGCAGGCATTTGTGCCACAGAGCTATCTCCCCAGCCCCAATAACAAGAACTTTATCATTAAATTCTATAGCCTGTTTGTTAGGATATATTCATGAAATCATTAAGGAAAAGGCTCTAGATTTTAATCACCAAGGTGGAATATATTTCCCAGAAAAAACTGAAAGGTTAAACAGGAAGAAGAGCATAACTATTGTTCACTTATAAATTTTGTTTTTGGGAAGACAAAGTAAAAGATCAAACTGATATTGTATATTTATGCTGAGAAGACATTTCTAGAGCAAATTCTTTAATTCTGGAAGATTAACCTTGATTATTAACTTCTTCAAGGATCCTTTTATAACTGCTGAAGCAGAAGCTTAGTCTCCTGAGCTATCAGGCCAGCTCTTAAGATTTCTTTTATTTTTAATTGACCTCAAATATTACATATATTTGTTGTACCTTGTAATGTCTTGGAAAATACATATATTGTATGAAGATCAGTAGTACCTCAAACATTTATCTTTTTTTCCCCCTTTTTTTTTTTTTTTTTTTTTTTTTGAGATAAGGAGTCCCTGTATAGTTCAGGGTGACCTTGACTTCACTTTGTAGACCAGGCTGGTCTTAAACTCACAATGATCCTCCTGCCTCAGCCTCCTGAAGTGCTGTAGTTATAAGCATGCACCACCACAACTATCCCTCAGATCTTTATCATTACCTTGTGGTAATGATAAACATGTGATAGTTGTTACTGATTATGCTCACTGCGCCATGGAATAGAACATAGCAAGCTCATTTGCCAACTTCTCCCTCTGTTTCTCCTTTCCCTCTCCTCCTTAGGTTTTGGTAGCTATTTTCGTACTGTCTACTTCTATGAGACTTTTTAAGATTCTGAGTATGAGTGAGATATGGTTTAGCCACTAAAAAGAAGATAAAAATCTGTCATTTGTGGTGATATGGAGTGGCTGGGAGGATATTATGTTCAGCATGGTTAACCAACTGCAAAGAGACAAATGCTGCGTGATCTCACTGGTCTTTTTAGTTCTTAATCTCTAACTTCATCACATCCTAACTTATGAGTTGGAATAATCTTATTGCTGGTGGCTGCACCCATTCACCTATAAAATAAATTAATTTATGATTTCTTTGGCTACTTTTATACTTCTTCCCACAGTTATAAAATAACAATCTTCAGCTCTTTCCACTGATTGGGTATTTTCCCATAACAAATGTTTAGCTTTACTTGTTACTAGGAAATCTTATGGCATACTCGCTGTCCCAGGGCCCTTATAAAAATGTTAACTAGCTCTTGGGCAGGGATCCCCCTAAAGTTCTGCACCCATAGAAATATTTGTGTTTTCTTAGTACTTATTTTTTATTTTTTAAAACAGTTTCTTACACATAGCTTCTATTCATTAAAAATATCCATAGAAGTACAAATTTGAAAAGTCTAAGTCAAATGGTTGTCAAGTCTCTACCTAATACTTGTGATTATCTTTTCAAATAGCTCTAGTATAACGGAAACCTGGAATAACAATGATAGAAATGCAGACACTTGAGAAACATTTCACAGTTGATAATGCTTAGTGGAAGGATCATGAACTTTGCAGACAGACAGACTTGAATTTGAGAGCCTCCTCAGCATTCACAAGCACTGTAATGCAGAGCACCGCTCCTACCCTCTCAGAACCTGCTTCCCTGGTCTTTCCAGGGATGGCAGGGCCACTTTGGGAGCTTCCTGCACTGTAGGAGGCAAGTAGGAGTAGAGGAACGTTCAGTGCATGGCGCTTCTTTCCCTTCTTTTCCCTCCTCTATTTTCCCTAAGACCCGCTTCTATGACCTTACATTCCTCTACTCACCTGACACAGTCACCAGGATTCAGTGTGACAGAATATTCTTACAATTGTTTTATTTATTTATTTATTTATTTATTTGCCTTTTGAGACAGGGTCTCTGTATGCAGTTCAGGCTGACCTTGAACTCACTTTTGTAGCCCAGGCTGGTCTCGAACTCACACTGATCCTCCTGCCTCAGCCTCCCAAGTGCTGGGATCACAGGCGTGCGCCACCATGCCCGGCTTTACAATCGTTTTAGAGGCCCTGGAAGAAAATAAGAACAAGAAACACGGATAAATGTGCAACACCAGATAGATGTGTGCCCAAAAGAAAAGTAGAGAGGATGAGGGGATGAGGTTAGTGAGATAGCGGGTATACTAGGCTAGGGAAGGCAGACTTGGGCAGAGGACCAGAGAAGGTTCTGAAGTCGGGAGAAGGATGTGTGAGTTGAATCCACCCTGTTTTGACTCTGGGTGATCTTTCTCACTGAACAATTCAGTGAAATCACCTTTCCATCTTTTCTAGCCACATTAGTACACTAGGGAGCCATGGAGATCTGGAGTATCTAGCTTGGTTCTATTTTAGAGATCTCCAGTTTCCACCTTTGACACCTTCCTAAAACCAGTCCCTCCACTTCCATGACCAACATGCCGTTGTCCGTCCTGTGGATCTCTGCAGAAGCCTCCTCGCTGGTCTGTGGGTATGATTCCAGCCTTCCTCTCTGCCTGACTTCCTTCTGAATCACCTTTCTAGCGCTTGACCTCCTAAGAGAACTGCAGATGTAGACACACCACTAGGTGTTTCCCACACCAGTGGCCAGTCGTGGAGGGCAGTTGCTAGGATGGATTACTGACGTGGGGATGAGTCTTTCTTTCTTTCTTTCTTTCCTTCTTTCTTTCTTTCTTTCTTTCTTTCTTTCTTTCTTTCTTTCTTTCTTTCTTTCTTTCTTTCTTTTTTCACTGAGACTTGAAACTAAATCTTCACTCAAGTCCTTTTTTTGTTTTGAGGCAGTGTCGTGCTAAATTGCTAAATTGCCCAGATTGGACTCAAACTTGCTATGCTCCTGCCTTGCTTTCCAAGAGTGCTGGGATTAGAGGTGTGCACTATCATACCTGGCTAATGAATTCTTGAACACAGTGTTGCCAGTGACCTCAAGACAATACTTGGCCTATAAAATCTATTCAGTGTCCTGTCATTTGACGGTCCCAAGAGTACATGACACCCTCCCACCCTTCCAATGATACAGATGCAAGTTTTGTTTTTTTTTTGCTACTTTTTGATAAAAATCTGAATGCAATTTATCTTCCATTTCAGTGGCTTGTCTTGCCTTTATATAATGCTTGAAACTTCTTTATTTTTATTAAAAAAAAAAACAAAAGACATAGCTCAAATAATATGAAACACCACCATCTGCTTTTTCTTCCTCTCCTTTATAAACCTAGTGAACCGCAGATTTACCCTTCAGTATTCTTACTATTCTCTTTATCCTTCAAAGTTTCATTGTCAGAGTTTGTTTTACCCTGTGCTTGCTAACCAAAAACTGTGAAAATCAACAAAGGAATTTTGCGGAGATTCTGTTTTCCTCTCTTTGTATGAGTTCTGATTTATTTATTTATTATTTTTAAGACAGGATCTCGCTGTGTAATTCAGGATGGTCATAAACTCATTTAGTCCAGGCTGGCCTCAACCTCATGGTGATCTTCCTACCTCAGCCTCCCAAGTTCTGGGGTTACTGTTCTTTTTAACATCCCTTCAATTCCCTTGGCAGTAAAATTACCCTGAATTTGAACCATCATTATAAAGTCAGTGGAAGTAAAAAGTCTAAAAAACATTTATAGACTATTTAGAAGAATACTCTTGACAAACTATGCTAGAGTAGTTCTAAAATATAGGTCAACACAGCTATATAAATGCCAAAGATGATACTTTTAGGAACTAGATGCTCTTCAGAAAAAAATTGAAAGGAATTTAGAGTGGTTTTAAAGTTCAGCACAAATGACAATAGAAAGATAAACCAAATGGTAGCATAACTTTAATTTCTATATTTAGTTTTGAAAAGTCACAGAAATCCCTTGGCTAATGATTGTGGAAAATTGAGTTTTTTTAGCCATAAATGTTGAAGCTATAAAATTTGAAGCTTTTGTAGTGTTAAATTATTTAAGTGAGGTCAAAAATGTTCTCAAAACAATTGGAGAGAAACTATTGGTGCCTAGTTTTATAGTAAGGGGATTGCCTCTTAACCCCTGATTTTTGGATAGTGCTTGGGATCAAGCATAGGGCCTCATGCATGCTGGGCAAGCACCTTGTTACTAAACTGTACTGTTCTTTGCCCTCAATTGTCTGGTTGCATTATAATACTAGAGTGGGTGATTGATGATGTTTTATATGCTAACCATTTTCTTTCCATAAACTGATTGAATGGTTAGAAAGGTTTTCATTTGACCACTTGTCTTGCTAACAAAAAGTCTATGACTTTGTGTAATCTTCCCTTTGCATCTTCATAGTGTACTTATAAAGATTTGGAAGGAGAGTCTTTAAAATGAAGTAATAATAAATCTGAGGTCTTTGGAACAGGAATTATAGCTGTTTTTAATTATTGCATAATTTAAGGAATTAATAGGGAAACAAAATTTGGAGTAATAATTTTATGAAAAAATATATTTCAAGCTCTTAGCATGTGAATAGCAACTTGCTAATTATATGTTATATTTAGTCATTAACAGTTTTTCTAAGGGCAGTTAGCACATGATACCTATCGTGTACTAATATATTCTTTCTATATATTCCTGTAATATATTATGTACTCATGTATTCTTTTACATGTATGTATAGGAAATAATGATGCAGTATTTCTTTAAAAGAATATTTGTAATTTAGACATTTTACTAACCAGGTGGCTCTTCTCCAGCTTTAGTGTCTTTGGGAGATTAGAGTCTGGAGAATGTCCTTGCTGATGAAAGCCATACTGTAAATCACTTCTCTTTTTGTGGCTTCTAGGATAAATTAAATATTTTCAGAAAAAGTCAGCATCCTAATGGCCCAATAGATTTTTCAGTTCTGTAGGGCTGGTGAAGGAAAACATGGTTTATTTCCTTTTCTAGTTTTGTTCAATTTTATGACAACCTATGCTTGGTGATTTTTTTGCCTCATTTTGTTTCTTAAGATCAAACTCTAACATTTTAATTATTCACTTTAAAGGTATGGAAAGCAACACCATATGATTTTAAAAGACTTCACTTAAAAATCTACATCTGTTTATTATTTTTGGACATGTATTTTTGAAAAGAAGAATAAGCATAATATCTTGGCTAAGGCAACATTGTTCAAATCCTACATTATTAATTCTTTATGTTTCTGACCAAGCAAGTTTTAGAGGCATTAAGGTAACAATACATCCAGACAGACTGACACTTTAACCTTTCCAGTAGGAATATTTTCATTTACAATTTTATTTACCATATATTGAGCATAAATCTTTCTCTTACTGATAAAATGTCTAACACAATGGAATCTAATCTCACTGGGGTGTATGTCTTTGTATACAAATAAGAATATGGCTTAACTTTCTAGATCTTTCTAATCAGTATGGTTGTGTAACAGAGCAATTAGACATTTTTGGGAGTAAGTGAGAGGGCAGAGGACGACCCTGGGAGAAAGGCACTTCTGGTCAGGCAGTATTATTAAGGACCACGAAGCTTGTCGAGCTCTGGTGGCCTTGTACCACTTGCATAAGCATATTTGTGGAGCACTTCTTGTTAATACGTGATGATAAAGCAATGATTTCTTCCAGAAATAAACTCTTCTGGGGCAAGAGCATGCTATTAAGCATGGGTTAGATCCTGAGATAGTATTTGTGTCTATCTATTAGCTGGCCACGCAACTATGAGAAAATTGTTCTTTTATGCAAATTTCTTCTTCCTCCTCCTTTTCTGTTCCTTCTTCCACCTACTCCTTTTCTTCTTAGTACTGAGGATTGAATCCATAGCATTCACACTGAACTACATATCCAGAAAATTTTATCTATATTGAGACCAGGCCTCATTAAGTTGATAAATTGTCCAGGCTGAATTTGAACTTTCCATCTTTCCTCAGCCTCTTGGAATTCGGAGATTACAGATGTGTCACTGTGCCAAATGTAGTAACATTCACTTCTTAATGTAGTTAATTCTGGATTTCCATATTGATAGAGAAACTGTGATTCCCAACATGGTTCTTCCCTTTGATGCCAGCTGATGGCCTGACTGCTCCATGTGCTTTTTTTTTCTTTCTTTCTTTTTTTTTTTTTTTTTTTTTTTTTTTTTTTTTTTTTTTTTTTTTTTTTTTTTTTTTTTTTTTTTTTTTTTTTTTTTTTTTTTTTTTTTTTTTTTTTGTCTTTTTGAGACAGGATCTCATTATACAGTTTAGGCTGGCCTTAAGCTCACTTTTGTAGTCCAGGCTGGTCTCAAACTTACACTAATCCTCCTGACACAGCCTCCTGAGTGCTAGGATTACAGGTGTGTACCACCAGACCCAGCTTCTTTCTTTCTTTTTTTCTTTCTTTCTTTCTTTCAACAAACTGGACTTCAGTTTTTAGATAGGTAATACAACAAGAGTATCTTGGTATTTAACTTTAGTCATTTGTATTTCTTTCAAGATAGAAAGAGAGCACTGAAGCAATCAACTATTGACATTTGGAACACATATTAAGAAGCTGAATTAGCTGCTGTATAACATAATCATTCAAACATGTATTTATTTGAACCTTAAAATACTCAAGTAATTAGATTCTCGGTACTCGCACTAGGACTATTATGTTAAAATGAAGGATTTCAAGCTCATTTCAGGATGCCTGTAGTCTACTTAGAGATACAAATCAGAAAGAGGAAAATATACCTAACCATAGAAGGCTTGCTCTTTCACTTTATTTCATTACAGCTTCTCCCTTTGGAAAAGCCATCACTGACCACTAAATCAGAAAATACCAAGACATACTCTTCATCTTATTTTGGTTTATTTTTCTCTACAAAGAAGTTGATATTACTTGCCAGTTTACATTTATTGACTCTTTTTCTCCTCTACCAAATTAGGTCCCACAAGAGTAGAACTTAGCTTGTTACTTATCAGATCTTTGTCTAACCCAGTACTCACTACAAGTATTTCTTGAACATAAAATGAAGAATGTATGTAAATGTCCAGCAACTAACAAATGTTTTATTAGATGCAATAAAATAAATAGAAAGTTCTGATAAGAAATCCTCAAGAAAGGACAATTTATGGGTGCTTGCCCATCTTGTGAGAAAATAAGGGAATACTGCTAATTTGCCCTTGTTCCCAATATATAATTCAACAATATGCCGCTATCTTCCACATAACGAAAGCTTGGTCAATGACAAATTGTGTATATAAAATAATACTATAAGATTTTCATGGAACTAAGAAATTCTTGTCATAGTCCAATACACTACTCACATGCAAGGACAGGTTTTGCTGTACTAGTCAAATAGGACCATAGTAAATGCATTGCACTCAGGACCTTGCACCTACCAGACAGGAGCTTATGCTGCTGCATTGTATCCCTGGCCCTCTAATTTTGTTTTTCTCAGGTAGGGTCTCACTATGTAGCCCAGGCTGTTCTTGAACTCATGGTGATCCTACTCCTTTAGTTTTCTGTGTGCTGGTTTTATAGGTGTGTTCCACCACACTTGGCTTTTATGTTATGGGTGTATGTATTTATCATGCTATATATTTTTGCTGTTGTTTCAGTATTATTCTACTTCTTTTTTTCCTGTATTTAGGACAGGGTCGATATGGTGTGCTACAGGGTTTACAGAGTCTCACTATGTATATCTGACTCGTAGTGATTCTCTTGTTTTCAGCCTCCCAAGTGCTGGGATTACAAGTGTACACCATCACGCTCAGTCTCAATCACCATCTCACTGCATCCTGGAGGCTGGGCCAGCTCCCCACACTGGGGACCAAACCCCAGCTGATGAAGACTGTGTTGGAATACTGCCTTCCAAAATGTTTTGAAAAGTAAAACCTTGCAACATTTGAACCTCTCTATGTAGAATAGTTTCCTTATCATAGTGTAAAGTGTTGAAAATTAACTTAAGCATTGCACTGTACAGGGCATATTATTTTGTTGTTCTTTTCATCTTTATTCTCAAAACCTTCCCCTACCCTACCTAGCCCTCAAAAGCAGGAGGTAAAGGCTAACTTCTATACATTTTTGTGAAAACTTTTAAGCGCCTTTTTTTTTAGACATTTATTATTTTTTTAACACTTGTGTTTATTTGTTTCAATTTTTAAGATCAATAGGGGAACTAAACCCTTAAATACAGAGCATCTAAAAATAGATACAATGGTTAGAGGCACTTAAAACTTAGAGATTTTTCCACTTCATCTTAACTGACAGTAATAAGATGAATTCTTGTTTTGCAACGTTCACAAAAAAGTAGAGAATAATGAAACATATAGCCAAGGTATAGATCCAGGTGGTGTAATATTTTCAGTGTTCAGAGGATTTGAAACTGGTCAGTAGCTCATGAAATACTTTTCATCTGCGAGGGGAGAAAAGACAGCCCGCCTGAGGCTGGATTCAGCCAGTGTGCGAGCGCTCCTGACAGCATCCAGGGGGTAATTCCCTAACAACAAAGCTGGGAAGATGCTTGATGTCTTCTGCAGGCTTTCCACAAGTACTGTAATTTTTTTTTATATAAATAAAAAACTGTGAATATCTACATAAAAAACCCCAGCTGATGCGTTCTGCCTAAGCAGGTGCTTCAATCCACTGAACTATCAGGCTGGCCCTTCATTCTACTTCTATAAAAAAGTTTACTGTTAAATAGAACATTGTATTACTCTGGCCACAGTCTCATACATTTCATGGCTCTTAGTTGTGTAAGTCGCATTTAATGATCTGCTCATGATGTCTAGGTTTGTGTAAGTGCATTCTATGATGCTTGCCTAATGACACAATTGCCAGGTGACATATTTCTCAGCATATGTCCTCTATTTAAGTGACCTGTGATTGTATGTTGGGTAGTCTGGCCATACAGGTTTAGAAACACTAAGAAAAATAAGCTATGAAACAAGTAGTGGTTTCAAGGAGAAGTGGGAAGGCTGCTATTAACTGAGACCAAGGTGGCAGAATGGACCCCACAGAGGAGGATCTTCCACAGTGCCCTGGTTTGCAAGGCTCACTACATAGGAACACTGTTCTTTTTCAACCTAGGTGGGCAACTCTGCAACCCTCCGTGCTGCGAACCACGTCAATATACTTTAGAGTAGGTTCTCAGATTGGATCCTTTCTTTTATTTTCCTGCAGTTCATGGATGGTTACAGTTTGGACTATTTCTGGAATGTTTCTCAAAGTCCCATGTCCTGAACTCATGGTCCCATCCCATGGTGCAATTGGAAGGTTCATGAAACCATGAAGAGGTGGATCTTGGTGGGTGAAAGTTAGGAGATAGGGGTCATACACTTGAAGAGGATACTGGGCCCCAAGTCCTTTGTTCTCTTTCTTAACTTCCCAGGTGTCATGGGGTAAACAGGACTCCACTCAAATGAGTCCTCACCATAGTGTGCTGGTGCTGCTGCATGCCCAAATAAAACAACAACTCAAGTGGTCATGGCTCCCAACTTCTGATCCCATGAGCCAAAGAAAACATGTTCTGCTTCAAAGTCAGTTTTCTTAGATATTTTCAGCTATACAAAGCTGACACATAGATAAACAAACAAAAAATATCTGCATATATTTCTGGAAGCTGAAACAAATCACGAAATTTTAACAGTGAATAAAATCAAGACCCCTATCACCTGAGCACCTCATTGAAATAAGAGCAGGTTTCTCTTTATGCCGGGGCATCTTAGCATAGAGCAGGCACTGGTAAAAAGGCAAATTTTGGGGCTTTTTGAATCTCTGACTGACCTTCATGTAGAACCAAATCAAAGATCTCAAGGAATTTCCTGTGCTCTAGAACTGATGATTTGAAGGCAGTATCATAGTGACAGAGAAAGTATATGAGAAAAGTCAATGAAGAATATACATTAGAAAATAATTTCTCTTGAGTTTCTTTTTCTTTTTTTTGTATGTATTTGATACAGGGTCTCACTATGCAACTTAGACTCACAGTGATCCTCCTGTTTTCAGCCTCCCCACCACTGGGATTGCAGGTGTGTTCTACCATACCTGGTCTTGGTGGCTAGCTCAGCTCACCTGGGGACAGGGCTGGCATGGCACACTGTGCCAGGGATCAAACTCTGGTCCCCGAGTTGACCTAGGCAGGCACTTGGTCTGCTGAGCTATCTCACTAGCCTCTCTTTTGAGTTTCTTATTAGCAAACCTCTGAAGCTCCTTCACAAGGAATGCAGCATTGAATTTAATCTGTCATGTAATCCAGCTGTTTCAGGAAAACGTCATCACTCATGCTCTCTGTTAAACAGTCCTGTTGCTATATTTAGTTGAAATTATGCAGGCCCTGTGTTCAATAGCAGGCATCATTTAGCTCTGCAGCTGGTTGCTGTTGAGACCAGTAGGGTGAGCTCAGGTCTGATTAGTTGGGATCATCTAAAACGGGATACATCCTTAACAGGCAACCCCCTTCAGCCTTACCAGCTCCTTCATACTCTTGTACTATGGTCCCAGAGTTATTATCACTGGAGTAAATATTTCTAGGAGAAAACTAGGATCATTTTTACTCTGAAAGGCAGGCCATTTATTTGTTATTGATTTGAATTTGAAAATGTTGCTGTAAGAGAATGAGAATTGTTTGTGGGAAGGACTAGAAGTTTCTGACCCAGCCCTCTCTCTGGGAGGACTGTTCTTTGATTGTGTGAATTTGGGGATATCGCATAACCTCCAAGACACTTTTTGGCTCATCTTTAAAGTCCAGGAGATGGCAAGTGTTTCAAAGTCTTTACAACAAAATTACTTTTAATGGAAGAGGAAAAATATCCACATTAAACCACCATATCAGATTGACCCAGCTGTTTACGTGTTAGCTTCTGCCTATGAATTTCATGACCTCTTTCTCTTGGCATTCCTAGCTCCAGTTTGTCTCACAGAGCTGCTGTGACATCACGTGCTTTCACAAGTGTACCTCCAGTGCATTCCTGTATTTTCTGCCCTTGTACTCCTGCTTCACTGTCTCTCAGCATGGAAGGTCCTTTTTCTTTTGTCCCTTTTCTCAATCCTATGACATTCTTAAGGCCAGCTTCAAATGCCATTTCCTCTTTCAATTTTTTTCTAATTCCCTCAAAAATAATCTTACATCTTCAGTTGAATTATGCCTTTCCTGTTGTGCATATTTTCTGATTTGCAGTTTTACTTTATCTTTTCTGCTGGCTTGTAAATTTCTTGCTGATACAAAATACTCTATGTTTCCAACTAAATGGAGAAGATTCCTTTGGCTCATAGCTTCAGGGAATTCAATTTATGGGCAAGTGGTTCCAAGGCAGAAGTGTCATGGAAGAAAGGAGGAAGCTGAGGAAAACTTCTGAACTGATGACAACCAACAAGGAGAGAAAGAAAGAAGGGAGAAGTCTAGGAGAGGAGTGCACCCTCCAAGGTCCAGTGACTCATCTGCAACTGGTCCCTAGCAGCACAAATGGCTGTAACCTCTTCCGTGGATGAATGCACTGATGGGTTTATCATTTCCACAAGCCAGTCACCTTCGGAAACTTCACCTCTGAATACATGAAGCTATTGAGGTAACATTTTCTATTTATCTATGGTGGTTCATGTATTTAACTTTTGAGGATAAATATGGTTTCTTTTGGTCTCTCTCTCTCTCTCTCTCTCTGTCTGTCTGTCTGTCTGTCTGTCTGTCTGTCTGTCTGTCTCTCTCTCTCTCTCTCTCTTCCCCAATCTGGTATTCTCAGTTTTTCCACTGGTTCTATATTTAGCACAGATTCTTGGGCCTATTATGTTCTCATTAAATTTTGTTGGAGCAAGAAATTTAGGCAAAAAAAGGGGTTAAAAAAGAGAGCATCGGGCCAGACAGATAGCTTGGTGAACTTACGGGCCTGCTTAAGCAAAGCACAATAGCCAGGGTTTGATTCCAGGCATGCTGTGCTAGCCCCACCTCCAGGATGTGCTGATATGGTGATTGAGACTTGGTGTGGTGGCACCTGCCTGTAATCCCAGCTCTTGGGAGGCTGTAAATAGGAGAATCAGTAGGAGTCTGCTTTATTCCTAGTGAGTAGAGTAGACACCTTGTAGTGAGATCCTGTAGCCCTGTAGACCCTGTACTAAATACATTTAAAAAAATAGTATCAGCATAAGAAAGGAAATCTATCTGAATTATTGGAGCTAAAACTTTAAGCAATGTCTTAGTTGGACCTCCATCAATAATATAGTCTGTTTCATTGCATAAGTAATATTTATCTAAAACTTCAGTGCTCTTAAGGTATTTTTACATATGATTATTTTTCATGTGAAAAATACCCTATGCCATATATACACTGAATTATCATTCTGATGTTAACTTCCTGGAGTTAGCACGGACTCCAAAAAATTCAGGGGGCAGTTTCCAATAAAAGTATCCTGGATTTATTTATTTACTTATTTACTTTTATTTTAAGGAGAAAAACAATGACACAACATTTCAAAACAAGATAAGCCACTAACAATACTTATTGTTTTCTTCAAATTAGTTGCTCAGATTACAAGATATAAGTTTGAAACATTGGTTAAAAATATAAGCATAGGCACAGCACAGCAGCTAGTGGGGCCTAGTGGGTCTACCCTACTTTGGGGGCTGTACACAGAAGAAGCCAGGAAGCCCAGAAGCCAGCAGAGCCCACCTAGTCTGCTTTGAGAGGGCATAGCATGAAGAAGCCATGCCCAACAGCCTGATGCAAGCCAGGCCCATCTGGTTGAATTTGAGTTTGGCAGATCTAGATTTGGTGAGGTGTACTGCTAGGCCCCTTGGGGCCCAGACTGAGGCTCCAACCCATGCAACATCTTTTTGGTACAGAGTTAGCAGAAGGTAACTTGGGTGAGCTAGTGTTCCTGGAAGACTCCAGGTACATCAAGGGGAGATACCCAGACAGAACTCAGGGGGAACTAACTTAAATACAAATTCCCAACTTAACAACTGCTTTAGTATGAAGTTATGTTTGCCTCTATGGTCCAAAGTACAAACCTATCAGTTACAAAACTTTGTCAATTTCTAAATTTTACAATCTGTCATTAGTATTGCTAATTATACTACTCTAAATAGGAAACCACATCTACCTTAACCATATTCTCTCCCTTGGGTAATAATATTGGGAGGTGTCTGGGTAATAACCTCACCAAAATCCTATACTGAAGGATGGAGAACAGTGGCCAAATGTAAATGAATATCTCGCTCTCAATGAATAGAGAAGACAAAATTTTGGGACACACAAAAACCAAGAATCTCTGACTCTGGAGATTCCTAAAGAACAGATTCTTTACAGTGAGGCTCTGATTGCAGTGATACAGCTACCTATTATCAAACATTGACCAAAAGGTATCACAGAAATCAAAATAAAGGGTTCTTCAGGAAATAGTAGAGTATAAAAAGAAGGAGCAAAAGGCATTCTCAGGCCCTGAGCCCAGGCGATATCAGTGTAGATGAAATTGAAAGCCACACACCTGAAACCTCTGAAGTGATAGCAACTGAAGTAAAGGAACAACTGGAAAGGTACAGAGGAAATCAGATCAGAAATAATCTTTCAATTAAAAAAGAAATGATAATGAAGAATTGCTAAGCATTTCTAAAGAAGACACTGATGATAAAAAATAGAGGAGAATAGAAAAATGATGGAAAGCTTGAATGAGCGGTATAGGAAAAAAATAGAATGCATGAGGCAGATTCAAAACTCTATTGCAAGTTGGCAAAACTATTTGAATGAAAGTGAAGATAGACTTTCTGGCCTTGAAGACGCCATTGCAGCTAGTGAAAAGGTAAGGAAAGATCTTATAAAAACAACTAGGATCCAGGAGAAAATAATTCAACAGCTTCCAAACAATGCAAAGATGAACAACATAAGAATAATAGGCACCAATGAGAAACAAGGAGCCAACACAAATGTTATAAAAATAATATGGGCAGAAGTAATAACAGAAAAGCTCCCATATGTGCAGAAACAGTCTGACATTCAGGTAAGTGAGGCAGGCATACAGAACTCCAAAGAGTATCAGCCCAATTAAGACCACACTCAGACGTATAATAATCAAGATCCCAAAAATTCAGCACAAGAACAACATATTAAAATCTGCCAGAGAAAAGAAACAGATCACATTTAAAGGAAAACCCACCAGAGTAGTAGTAGATTTCTCTCCTCAGAGACCATCAAGTCAAGAAGAGTGGAATGAAGTATTTCAAGGCCTACAAGAAAATAAATTCCAACCTAGACAGACAGACCCTTCAAAACTCTTTTTCTTTTCTTAATTTTAATTTTTAAAAATGTATTTAGTATAGGGTGTATAGGGTCTCACTGCACAGATTTGACTCATAGTGATCTTCCTGTTTTCAGCCTCCCAAGAACTGGGATTATAGGTATGTGCCATCACACCCAATCTCAGTCACCATCTCCGTATGCTCTAGGGGCAGAGCTGGCAAGGCACGCCCCGGTCCCTGAATCTGCCTAAGCAGGTACTTTAATCTGCTGAGGTATCTGGCCTGCCCTGAAACTCTCTTTCAAGTTTGATGGAAAACTAAAATACTCCCATGACAGAGAACAAGTAAAGAAATTCATGACAACCAAACCAACTCTATACAAAGTACTAAAAGATATTGCAGAAAGGCAACAAAATAAACACAATTCCAAGAATGACAATGGAAAGAACCCACCAAAATTGACAAATGAAGTAGGGAACTAACAACAAAAAAATAACATGACAAACATAAGTCAATGCATATCAGTTATAACTGCCAATGTAAATGGCCTCAATTCACCAATGAAAAGAAATAAAAACACCCAACAACATGCTGTGTATAAGAAATACATTTAACTTATAAGAAAATTCACAGGTGAAAGTCAAAGGATAGAAAAAAATACTACATAAATACTACCTAAGAAAAAAGCAAGTGTAACTATCCTCTTCACAGACAATCTGAACTTCAAACCAAAAATGAACAAATGAAATAGGTCACTACCTACTGGTTAGGGTAAAAACCCAAGAGGAAGAAATAAAGAGATGCATAAATATGTATTCATCAAATCTTGGAGCACCCAACTATATAAGACAAATTTTAATGAACATGAAAAATCTAATAACCAGTATAACAATATTAACAGGGGACCTTAACATCCCCTTACATAAAAATATAGGTCGATCAGATAAAAAATTAGTAAACAAATAGAAAATTTGGAATAAAAGGACTTAGTGGACATATACAGAGTATTTCACCCAACAACATCTGAATAAGATCCTTTTCAGCAGCACATAGGATGTTTCTTAAAATAGACCACATACCAGTCCATAGGTCATGCTGAAGTTTATGCAAGAAAACAGAAATTATCCTATGCATATTATCTGGCCACAGTGCAGTGAAACTGGAAATTAATGACAGAAGAAACCATAAAAGCCCTATAAACATATGGAAATTATGTAACACCCTCTTCAGCAACCAATCGATTACAGATGAAACTAAGCAACAAATTAAACAATATATACAATCCAACAAAAATTCAAGCACAATTTACTGGAATTTGTGGGATGCAACGAAAGCAGTTCTCAGACTGAAATTTATATTAGTGACCTCACACATTAGGAGAACAGAATGAGAACAAATAAACATACTAATACAACACCTTGAGTTTCTAGAAAAAGAAGAGCAAACCAAGCCCAAAGCCCAAAGACGGGCATAAATTTATAAAGATTAGATCAGAGTGCTGGTCAGATAGCTCAGTAGATTAAAGCTCCTGCTTAGGCAGACACAGGGACTTGAGTTCAATCTCTGGCACCACATTCTGTGCCAACCCTACCTCCAGGGCATGCTGAGATAGCAATTGAGACTGGGCATGGCGGTGGGTGCTTATAATCCCAGTGCTTGGGAGGCTGAAAACAGGAGGATCAGTTTAAGTCTGATCTGTGTAGTGAAACCCTGTAGACTCTGTGTTAAATACATAAAAAAACCATTAGAGCAGAAATTAATACTCTCAATTGAGACAAAGAAGACAGCAAAAAAATTTTATGAAACACGAAGCTGGTTCTTTGAGAGATTAAATATAATTGATAATCCCCTAGCCATTCTCCTCAAAAAAGGCAAAGAAAAAAATCCTCAAATTCAAGCAATAAGAATGAAAAGAGTGAAATTACTACAGATCCTGTGGAAATTCAGAAGAACATCAATAGCTATTTTGAAAATCTTTCCTCTTATAGACTTGGAGACACAGAAGAAATGTGCAGATTCCTAGACAGCTACAAATTTGTAAAACTGAATTGAGCAGATACAGAAGCTCTGAATAACACAATATCAGCCAATGAAATTGAAAATGTAATAAAAAAAACTCTTATCAACAAAGAAAAGCTCATGTCCTGACAGATTCACAGCTAAGTTCTACAAAGAATTTAAGGAAGATTTAATACCAATATTCCTTACACTTCAGTGAAATTGAGAAGGAAACAGTACTCCCAAAATCATTCCTGGATGCAAGTGTTATACTGATACTAAAACTGGAGAAAGATTCAACCAAAAAAGACAATTACCAGCCAATCTCTCTCATGAACATAGATGCAAACATACTCAATAAAATATTAGTAAATAGAATAAAGCAAAACATCAAGAAGATTATATACCATGACCATGTAGCATTCATCCCAAGAATGGTTTGAAATAGGTAATATATAAATGTAATACACTATGTTAACAGAGCCAAAATGAAAAACCACATGTTCATCTCGGTTGATGCAGAAAAGGCTTTGACAAAGTCCAACACTCATTTATGTTCAAATCCTTAGGGAAAATTGGAATAAATGGCCTCTACCTCAATCTTATAAAAGCCATCTATGACAAACCAATGGCTAACATAATTCTAATCGAGGAAAAATGGAAAGCTTTTGCTGTCAAATCAGGTACAAGACTGGATGTACTCTATCACCACTCCTGTCCAATATAGTTCTGGAATGATTATATAGAGCCATTAGACAAGAGAGAGAGAAATAAAATGAATAAGAATAGGCAAAGAAGAAGTTAAAAGAGATGATACTCTATTTGGAAGAATAAAAAACTCCAAGAAGCTCCTAGAATTAATAAGCAAATTCGGTAGCACAGCAGGATATAAAATCAATACTCACAAATCAATATCATTCCTCTACATAGATAACAAACTCACTGAGAAATAAACAATATCCTTTGCAATAGCATTGAAAAATGAAATATATAGGAATTAATCTAACAAAGGGAATGAAAGATATATACAATAAATATGAAAATACTGTTAAAAAAGAGAGAAATTGAGGAGGATTTCAGAAAATATAAAGATATTGCTTTCTCCTGGATAGGAAAACCAACATTGTGAAAATGGGAATCCTTCCAAAATTGTTAAACAGATTTAATGCAGTCCTTATCAAAACAGCATCAATGTACCTCTGAGAGACAGAGAAAACATTCTTAAAATTTATTTGGACCCATAAAAGACTTAGAATAGCGAAGGCAATCCAGGGTATAAAGGCCAGGCTGGAGGCATTATAATCCTTAACTTAAAATTATATTACAAAGCTACTGTGATAAAATCATCATGGTACTGGCAAACAAAAAACAGAACCAAGGGTCTGCTAAAAATTAACAATAGACCTGGGTCTATCGCCATGCACTAAACTGAAGTCAAAATGGATTAAAGATCTAAACATTAAAACAAAAACACTGAATCTACTGGAAGAGAAAGTAGGTTGAAATATTGAAGACATGGGGTAGGCTGGCAGTTCATGGACAAAACCAAACTGCACAGGAAATACTGAAAGAATGAGTAACTGGGATCTCAACTTACTGGGATATTTCTTCATGTCAAAAGAAATCACCAACAGTGGGGAAAGACAACCCACAAATTGGGAAAAATTATTAATCAATAGTCACTCAGACAAAGGTCTTCTATTTACAATATATAAAGAACTAAAAAAAATTAGGCCCCTGAAAATTTAAAGATCCATCACAAAAATGAGATCTGAGATAAATACACGCTTCTCAGAAGAAATGCAAGTTGCAAATAAAAGCATGACAAATTGTTCCACAGCACTCACGATTTGAGATGTGCCAATTGAAACATTGAGATACCTCCTCACCCCAGAAATAATAGCTGTCATAAAGACATCAACTAATAATAAATACTGGAGAGGCTGAGGCGAAAAACAAACGCTTTTCCTCTGTTCATAGGAATGTAGACTGATACAACCACTACGGAAATTACTGTCAAGCTCCTGAAAAAATTAGGACTGGAAATCCCATTCAAACCAGCTATTTCCCTTTTGGATATTTCCCTAAAAGGACTAAATAGCATACCATATTGATATATATGTGCACCCGCATTTATAGCAGCACAATTTGTCGTGTTTATAACAGCAGTGCTACAAGCTCGCCTAGCAGGTGCTTTAGACTGCTGAACCATCTCACTGACCTTTTGATTTGATTTTAACTTGGATCAATTGATTTCTTTCAGTTCTTTGTGTTTTAGAAAGAAGTGTTTTGATGAAGGACTGTTGTCTAAAACTTTATTCACTCTGTAAGTTGTTCCTTTATTCTGCTGGTGATTTCTTTAAAAGCTTTGTAATACGATGAAGTCCAAGTTGTTGATTCTTTGAAGTGTTTTCCGTGAAGTTTAGGTTTTGTTCATGAAATTTCCCCAACATTTATGTCAAGATTTCTACCTACTTTCTCTTCCAGTGTATTGGGTGTTTCTGTTTTAGAAACAACCAAAACGTTCATCTGTGGAATGAATAAAAAGATTTGGTATTTTTATTTGAGTATTACTCAGCTATATAAAAAAAAGACAAAGTCGAGGCCTTTCTAGGTAAGTGGATGCAACTAGACACTATACTAATAAGTTAAATAAATCACACTCACATGTATAAATATTGTATTGTGTTCCTAGTGTTAGAACCTGAAAGAAGAAATAAAACTTGGAAACTATAATAGATATAGTAAAACAGTTAAACTGAATTTAAGGATTAAACAATGAAGTTGAAAGAAATGAGAAAAAAAAGGTAAAAATGAAGGAAGAAGAATATAAAAATATGTATACCAGGATGACTAAAATGATTTGTACTAATAATTTCCACAAGCTTTTTTGAAAACAGCAATTAATGTGTATAATTTTCACCTTGAATAACTATATATGCTGGTATTTGAGATCTAAGCAAGTACACTGAGGACAGCACTGTATAATACAAAACTCACACTTGAATACTTCTCCTCTTGGTCTCTTAAAGGTGTATGCTTTCTAATGTTTTATTCCTATATTCTCATTAATATAATTTTTTAAATGAAGTAAAAAAAGACAAAAAATCTAAAGTACCTTGAAATCTAGGGGTTATATTCAATTATTTGTCCATTCTTACATAAGTATATCTGTTAATTTCAGTAACATATCCAATAATAAAAGTAGATAATAGAACAGCCACTGTTAATTATTCATGTTCTGAAAATCTGTAACTTATATATTGTTGTATGTTGCCATGCTTCTGTCTTAGTTTTTGCTGCTTGTTTTTGTCTTTGTTTTAATTATTCAAAATTAAATTAGATTAACAAATAAGCACAGCACTTTTTCAATGAATCAACAGAAATTAGTAGTATTGCTATCTTAGATATCATATATATATTGTTTTTCTTTTTTTTTTTTTTTTTTTTTTTTTTTTTTTTTTTTTTTTTTTTTTTTTTTTTTTTTTTTTTTTTTTTGTCTTTTTGAGACAGGGTCTCGCTATGCAGTTCAGGCTGGTCCTGAGCTCACTTTTGTAGCCCAGGCTGGTCTCAAACTCGCACCAATCCTCCTGCCTCAGCCTCCCGAGTGCTGGGATTACAGGCGTGAGCCACCACGCCCGGCTTATTGTTTTTCTTTTTCTTTTCCTTTCATTCTCTTCTGCTCTCCCCCATCCAAGTTTCCCTTTCCTTTTGAAGCTGCTTCCTATTTTCCAATATCTATTGTAAGTTTTGGATAATATTTACTCTTTCAGTTTCTTATACTAGGGAGACAATATAACGTTCATACATGTGAGTCTGACTTAGTTCACTTATGAATATGGCCTCAAGCAGCATCTATTTAACTATAAAAGTTTCAGATCTATTCTTCTGTATAGCTGAGTAGCATTCCATTCTATAAATGCCCCCCACATCATCATTATCCATTCCTCCATAGGTGGGCATTTCACTGGTTTCCAAGATTTACCTTTTACAAATTGTGCTTCTGTAAACAGGGTGGATATATATCACTGTACTATGATGTTCTTAATTTTTCTAGTAAAATACCGACAAGAGTAATGACTCTGTCAATATGACCTCTGGTCTTAATTATTGAGGTATTTCCACCCAGTGTTTTCCCCAGATGTTGCTCCAATCTCACTAACAATGAAGAAGTGTTCCTTTTCTCCACATAGCCCTTCAGCACATGTTATTGATTGATTTCTGATGACAGCCTTTTTTTTGTGTAGTGAGTTGGAATCTGCATAGTTTGAATTTACAACTCTCAACTGACCAATGACATTGAACATTTGTATCATATAGTTATTTGATATTGTATTTTCTTTATATGAGAAGTGCATACATAGAGGTACATTTCTCAATTCAATTTTTTTTTTTATACATTATGGCCAGTCAGCCTGCCCTCAGGGTGGGGCTGGAGTAGCATGTGGTTCTGGGGAGTGAACCGCCATCCCCGCAGTTGCCTAAACTTTCCAAAGCAGGTGCTTTAGACCGCTGAGCCATCTCACTGGCCCCTTGATTTAATTTTTAGCTTGGATCAATTGATTTCTTTCAATTCTTTATGTTTTAGACAGAAGTGTTTTGATGAAGGACAATTGTCTAAAATTTTACCCACTCTGTAGGTTATTCTTTTATTCTATTGGTGATTTCTTTTTTGTAGAAAAGCTTTGTAATAAGATGAAATCCAAGCTGATGATTCTTTGAAGTGTTTTCCATGAAATTTAGGTTTAGTTGATGAAATTTTCCCAACATTTATGTCAAGATTTCTGCCTGCTTTCTCTTCCAGTGTATTATGTGGTTCTGTTTTGATATTTAGATATTTGATCCATTTTGACTTTAGTTTAGTGCACAGCAGTAGACTTCTGTGTAGTTTTAGTCTTCAGCATGGAGACAGCCAGTTTTTCCAGCACCAGCACCATGTATTAAGGAGGTTACTTTTCTTCTAGTAAATGTATTTGGGTCCTTTATCAAAGACAAAGTGGCTGATTATGTTTGGAATTATGTCTGCATCATATAATCTATTCCATTGATCCTCATATCTGTTTTTGTGTTGATACTATGCTGATTTTATTTGTTAGAGTAGTGTAATTTTTTTTTAGAATTAATTAATTAATTAATTAATTAATTAATTTTTTCTTGTTTCTGAACCTTTGTTTGTTTATTGACTCATTTTTATGGCCGGCTCAGCCTGCCCTGAGGGCAGGGCTGGCGCAGCATGTGGTGCCGGGGATCAAACCGCAGTCCCTGAAGCCGCCCAAGCTTTCCCAAGCAGGCGCTTTAGACCACTGAGCCAGAGTAGTGTAATTTTAAGTAAGGGATTGTGGTGCCTCCTGCTTTGCCTTTGTTGTCTGGAATTGCTTTGCGATTCTAGGTCTCTTCTTATCTGAAATGAATGTTAAGAATATTTTCTCTATTTCTTTCTTATTTATTTATTTATTTATTTTTGGTAGGCCCAGGGTTCGAACTCACGACCTTGAACTTGCCCAGCAGGCACTTGTGCCTCGGAGCTATCTCCCCAGCCCCTATTTTCTCTATTTCTGTGAAGTATTTTAATGTAATTTTGATCAGTTCAGAAATGAACTCCATTCATTTCTCTCGTCTCATTTCTCTGGCTAATGTTTACAAAACTATGTTGAAAAGGAGTAGTGATAATTGAACTCCTTGAATCCTTCCTGATTTTAGAGTGAAAGCTTTCAGTTTTTGTCCATTTTGTATGATGTTGGATGTGGGTTTGTCATAGATGGCTTAATGAAAATAGTTAAAATCTATGAATTCTGATTTCCTGCAGCATTTTTGTCATGAATGAATGCTGTATTTTGTCAAAATCTTTTTGTGAATCTATTGAGATGATAATGCAATTCCTGTGTTTGGCACTGTTAATATGGCATATTACATTTATTGATTTGTGTATGTTGAACCATCCCTGAATTCTGGGGATAGATCCCACTTGGGAATGGTATATAATCTCCTTGATGATTTGCTGCATTGTGTTAGCTAGTATTTTATTGAGGATTTTTGCATCTGTGTTCACTAGAGATTTTGGCATGTAGTTCTCTTTTCTGGTTGGTTTCTCTCTGGCTTTGGTATATGGTTAATACCTGCCTCCAGAAATGAGTTAGGGAGAATTGCTTCATTTATGAATTCATTAAAGAGTTTGAGAAGTATTGGCATTAAATCTTATCTACATTTTTTACGAAATTCAGCAATGAGTTCTGTAATGAGCTCTTCTTTGTTGGTATGTTTTTATTTACAATTTTGAAGTCATTAAATGATATTTGGTCATTTAGAAATTTTTATCTCCTTGATTCAACTGAGGTAATTCATATATATCTAGGAATGTGT